>JASDQU010282794.1:0-14605 GCA_032191745.1 Picea mariana
CGGACCCACTACCACGAATCTAAAACGAAATAAATGGGTGCACGGAACTGTAATTGTTAACAGTAACAAGAACCGCGGTGCAGTGCTTACGTATTACTAGAAATGGCAGGGCAGTTTCTGCCTTCTGGTCTTGCATGACATGTATGATGTACCATTGTTACGTCGACCCGAACAGCGGGCCTCCTTAAAGCGACTCCAAGGGAGGGTGCCTCAAATAGACCGGCGGATATAAGTGGCACTTATTTTATTATACATGCAGTGCCTCCCTCACTCACAGAAGACGAGGAAAGCTCTCACGAGGGCGTCAGGAGGGCTTCAGCTTGGAAACAGCAGCCGGCCTCCTTGACGCCGGCAGGAACAGCAATTCACTGACTGGAGGGCAGAGAGGAGAATCTGCAGTTCATCTATTGGAATTTGAATCTCTTCGTGTTTGCTCAGTCCCCTTTTATTTCTTGTCTTCTGCTTCCCTTTCGAATCCTCAAAGTTGAGAAAGAAAAAAAAAATGATTTTAACGTAAAAAAAAAAAAAAATGATTTTAACGTCCAGCCATGTTAATAATAATCTATGGGACAGACCCTCTCACATATTGATTTCTGCAATTCAGTCCTTTTCTTGTTCAACTTGATGATGAGTTCCCCCAATTTCTCCACTGTCACTTCGCTGAATAAGTTATTACAAGAGCTATCTGTCAAGATACTTATATAGTTGTCTTTGAAGACTTCACACTCTAAAATGAAATGTTTTTTTGTTTCCACTTTTCCCAAGATGCAGAACACACACACCCTTTTTTCCCAAGCTTCTTTTGATCTTTTTCAAGCCCAATTTCATAAAGGTGTCAATATAAATTGGTTCTTAATTGGACAATACTCATTTTGACTCTCCAAAACATATTAATCCCTATGTACTCTTTTTTATTAAGATTAATAAGTCTATACACAATCCAATAAATTGCAATTTGACACTTTTGCAATATTTTCTAATTTTACATGGCTATCTTTTCTGGATTTTCTTTGGCAGAGAGTTTTCAAAGTATTGAATCTTCTCTGAAACACAGCCGAGTATACACATTTTGTTCGATCTTATGAAGCTTGTTTACTCCAGAGTACTCATACTTTAGTGGTAGCAAGATATAAATGTTATAATAATAATGTATTATAAAAATAATTTTTTTGCATAAATAAAAGGAAGAAAAGTTATTTTTTATTATTATTATACTCTAATTTAAATATACATTAAAAATATATAAACAGAATATAAAAATCATAGTTATTCATTACATTTTTTTGACTTCTATATTTTATGATTTTATGTTTCTAGCTTGATTTCAATTTAAAAATACATTAAAAATATATAAATAGAATACAAAAATCTCACTATAATATCACAGTTACTCACCATTACATTTTTTGACTTCTATATTTTATGACTTCATGATATCACAGTTATTTATTAATTTTTTTGACTTCTATATTTTATGATTTTAAGTTTCTAGCTTGATTTCAATTTAAAAATACATTAAAAATATATAAACAGAATACAAAAATCTCACTATAATATCACAGTTACTCACCATTACATTTTTTGACTTCTATATTTTATGACTTCATGTTTCTAGCTTGATTTAAGAAAGTATTATTGAAAAAAAATTACAGTTACTCACCATTACACTTTTTGACTTCTATATTTTATGATTTCATGTTTCTAACTTGATTTAAGAAAGTATTATTGAAAAAAAATTAATGGTATTTGAATTTTCATTGATCTTTTAGAAATAATTTTTTCAAGGATAATTACCTCACACTTTAAAGATCTAATGGTTAGGACATTATTCCACTCCATAATCATTTATTCCACTTACAAATTTTGTAGGAGTTGCATTTCTATATTTGTATTGATTATTCATATTGATTCTTGTACATAAACTGTCATCAATATTATCTACTCTAAAATCAAATATAAGAGTTTGTTTTTCTACATCTTCCATTCTCACATTTCTTACTCTTCTCTATAACATTGCATTGCCATTATAATTAATTATTTTCATGAACTTCTTCCTCTTCTTATTGGGAAAATACATATGCAACAGAGCTAAACATATTAAATTTTGAATGTTTGGTTTCCTCCCACACCATGTTAAAGTATTTGACTTCAACAATATTATGAATAATTTGTTTTGAACAATATTATGAATAATTTGTCTTGACTTCATTGCTATACTCCAATCTAAAAATACATTAAAAATATATAAAAAAAATACAAAAATCTCACTATAATATCACAATTACTCACCATTACATTTTTTGACTTCTATATTTTATGACTTCATGTTTCTAGCTTGATTTAAGAGAGTATTATTGAAAAAAAATTAATGATATTTGAATTTTCATTGATCTTTTAGAAATAAGTTTTTCAGGAATAATTTCCTCCACACTTTAAAGATCTAACCATTTAAACATCTAATGGTTAGGACATTATTCCACTCCCTAATCATTTCTTCCACTTACAAATTTTGTAGGAGTTGCATTTCTATATTCGTATAGATTATTCATATTGATTCTTGTACATAGACTGCAATCAATATTATCTACTCTAAAATCAAATATAAGAGTTTGTTTTTCTACCTTTTCCATTCTCACATTTCTTACTCTTCTCTGCATCACCATTATAACTAACTATTTTCATTCAACTTCTTCCTCTTCTTATTGAGAAAATATACATATGCAATAGAGCTAAACACATGAAATTTTGAATGTTTGGTTTCCTCCCACACCATGTTTAAGAGAAAGTATTTGACTTCAACAATATTATGGGTAATTTGTCTTGAACATATGTTGTTCTGACCTTCCTTATCCAAAAACCAATCCGTAATATGCCATTTTTCAACATACAACTTACAATCTCCATAAATAACTTATTATTGATTTCTACCACTCCATTTTATTATAGAATATAGGGAATTGTATATCAAGTTTGATTCCTTATTGTTCACAACATACCTTAAAGGAATTTAGGCATATTCACTACCATTGTCACACCTCAACCTCTTTAATCGATTTTTAGTCTCCTTCTCCACTAACACCCATAAAAATTCAAAATACTCCATTTTTTTCTAATTCTTCTCCAAGAAAAATTTAAAAATACATTTCTCCACTACATAATAGAGTTTGCATTGGTCCACAAATGCCACACTGAATTGGCTCGAACAATTTGCTAACTTTATGGACACCATCCTTTGAGAAAGGAAATCAATGTATATATTTTTTAAGACACATCGTTCTCAATTGCGAAGTGAAATAGGCAATTTCAACTCCAAACCTTTAAGCATTGCCTCCATCATAATGGCCTTTGAACACCATCCTTTGAGAAAGGAAATCAATGTATTTTTTTTTAAGACACATCGTTCTCAATTGCGAAGTGAAATAGGCAATTTCAACTCCAAACCTTTAAGCATTGCTTCCATCATAATGGCCTACTCTGGTACTAGGGCCGATCTAATTTTGGCTTGTGGCAATAATATTTTTCCCACTTTTCGTGTGGGAGGAAAGCAGCATGGCTGATGGCTAAATAATCATGATTTCTATATTACCAAAAGCAAAAAAATAATATGTTACAAGTAGATCAATTCGAAGAGAAATTGTGTTGAGGATCCACCATTTTAACTTGAATTTTTGCATGGGAAGAACAAGAGCAAAGGAAGAAGAAATTGTGGAGCATAAGTTAAAGTAATAAAATAAGATTGAGATAATAGTAGTAGTAGTAGTAGTAGTTATGTGCTAAAATTCATCACTTATTTGTTGAGAAAAAATGTGTTTGACTAAACCAACCCTAAATCAAAGTAGAAAATGAAAAGAATATTAAAATTAATCCATCTAATCTTACAAGAAGCTTTCATCCAATTGAGAGAATTTAATGATATAGGAAGTTAAAGTTCCTACTAATCCAGAACTTTGATCAAAATTTTGACAATTTAGATTGATTCAAAATTGGGAAAAAATCCTAGGGGAATCATTCCATCATGCACAAAGCTTGGATTATGATGAACATCTGATCATGCTTGAAATTTTCTAGTAATTTTTCATCATACTTTTGACCTAAAAGATGGTCATTTTTCTACAACAATATATTAATTTTATTAAAAAGCAAAAAGACCATTAGGATACACAATCTAATAGAGAGTCTTCTTGTAGCCACCAAAATGACTTTGGACTAAACAATAAATCTGAAGGACGTACTCCCTCCAATTCCTATAGAGACCTTTACCTAGGTCATGTTCAAAAGTTAAAATTCATCACTGCAAACAACCATCGTGATAGTCTCACGAAGTTTCACTAATCATCATGAAGAAAATTAGTTTTATTTTCGCTAAGGTCCCTTATACATATTATGGTGATTACTTGTTTACCTGCTTGCATTATATCTCGAAAGGAAACTTAGAAAATAAAAAGGTCCAAGTCCAACACGATCATTATTGACTATCATAAGCAACACATAAACAAACTCATTTCTTACTATAAACACCAATTTCATTAAATTTGAAATAATAAGGTGAAATCTAGACTAGAAAACTATGAATTTTGATTTTGAAAGTTTCAACATCAATCCTTCTAAAGTGCAAAATTGAATTTTAAAACTATGAACATTGGTTTTCAGAAGTGTCAATTTTGATTCCAAAAGTGTGAATTTTGAATAATTTCGATTTTGAAATTCTGATTTTTTAATCCAAAAGTGAGTTTTGATTATGAAAGTGTGAATTTTGAAATCCARAAGTAYTAATTTTGATTCTAAAATTGTGAATTTTGATTCCAAAATTGTAAATATTGGTATCAAAAGTGTCAATATCTAATTGCTACAATGTATATTTAGATTTCAATATTTTGAATGTTTTTTCTAATGTGTATCTAATATCTAAAGACAAAATTAATATATAGTTGTCAACATATTATTTTTGTATATGCATGCATAATATAACTATGACACCCATTGCTACATATGTCAAGATTGAAGAGATGCAATAAAATAAAAACTAGTGATAACAATCATTGCATTGCATGGTGGTGCTTTTTCATAAATATTGAAGGCATCACAAAATAAGGTTCCAAATAAAAAAATGATGACTATGAGTCCATCAATTTTACCAACTCCCCCACCGTAATTATGTTGGATGTATCGGTTGACCCAGGTTCTACCTTAGTTCTCCAACAAAACCCTAGAAACCATTGGCCCTTATGGAGACTAGAAGGAAACACTGCGCACACAGTGCACAACGCAATCTCACCTGAGATGGCTTATGAGTGATTGCATGAACCATATGTCTGCAATCATGGAAGGGATGATGCTCATCGGGATTTTAGGCATACTTATACTTCAATATTCATCAGATCTACCATACCATCATTCATATCTACCATTCACTTAAACTTTAAAATTCATTCTACATAAAATAACATAACCATTCCAGTGTGTGTTGTAAATTAACCTTAATAGATCCATGCAATTATCCATTCATTCATCATAAATCATTACAAAGCATAAAGAACAAATTCCACACATTGACACAATATTTTACCGTGGTTCACCCCCCCATGCTATTTCCACAAATATTTGTCTTCTTTATTATTCATCTTCAAGTCTCTGCGTTGTGCAAATTACATCAAAAGTATGGTGATGGTGAGGTTGACCAGTGTCACACCAAGCTCCATAGATTGTGACATGACCCTCTATTGGTGCAGGCCTAAGGTGGAGACAAGTCAAGATCGAGAACAACATGACAAACAAAGAAGATTGGACCAAGAAGGAGAGCGCTCCATATTTTGAGGAAAAGCAATGCGCACGATAGGACTTACAAAAATCCGATGCAAATGTGGACAAACCTATCCATGTTAGGGTTAGGGTTTTGGAATGTATTGTAAGGATTTTTAACCCAATGTTGAAGTATAAATATAAGAGGTGTAAGGTAGAATGAGGCACCTAATATTTGTCATATCTATTGGAGAGAACTAGCTTGAAAAACCTATTTTGGAGTCCATGTTGAGTTGAAGTCTGTTTTGAGAGACGTGGGGCTCAGATGGATTCAATATGGAGATGTAGCTGAGGGTCAGATCGCAAGATATGGAGCTTGGTGCAACACTGATTCACCTCACTACTCTCTATTATCCTATGATGTAATGAGTGCATCACCCTTTTGATGAAGAAGAAGAAATGAAAGAAGATCTTTGTGGACATATCCCAAGGGGGGGTGAACCATGGTAAAAATCTGTGTGTAATGTGTCTGGATCTATTTACTATTTATGTTTTTATGATTGAATGGTTAGATAGATGAATGAATGGTTTTAATTATAGCATGCACTGGAATAGATATGTAGAATGAATGCTATTAATGAATGCATCTGATGAATAATTTAATAGAATTCATGGCTGATTAGAAATAGAAGTAATAAGAACAACCCAAATCCCTTCCATGACTGCAGACACCTGCGACCTGCAGTCACCCATAAACCATCTCGGGTGAGACTATGTTGTGCCCTTTGTGCACGGTGTAGCCTTTTGGTTTACCAAAAGGTCCAATGGTGATAAGGGTTTTGTTGGAGAACTAAGGTAGAACCCGTGTTAGCCCATATGTCCAACACCCTCAGTTACAACTCAAAAACAGAATCATCTTCAAAACTTTTTCAATAATGGATCCACAACTCTCACAACTACTATTTGCAAATCAAAACATGATATGATATGACACGATACATAATCTCCTCAGATATTACAATGCCTATTTATACAACAAAAAGTGGGTTAAACCCATTACATCATGACCAAAACCCTAACCCTGAGTGGATTAGGTTTTTCCACATAGTAACTTCCTATGCGAGATTGGTCCTCAATCCAACTGTTTCCTCATCGCACTGTCCTTTCTTTTTCCTCTGAATTTTCTCTTTCCTCACACTGCTTTTCCTTCTTTCCCGACGTGCACGCTCCAACTATCCTCCAAAAGTTTTGCGCATTTCCCAAAATAGCTTGCTCCAACAGCCCCCCAACACTTACATGTGGCTTGTCCTGAGCCACTCAAGTAGTGTTTTCCTCCTGCACTGACTTCTTCAGTGCCTGAAATATGTTTGTCCACTCTTGTACTTGTGTTTTTGCGTGCGCACTCCTTTCTGCAATATTTTCTACCAACTTCATTATAATGTGCTCCTTCAACACTTCTACACTCTCCAAGTGTAGATTCTCTATTATGCCCATGGCTGCTTCCAACTTTATAATCATAATTTATGCCCCTTCCTGCAATGGATCCAACTGAGCATACCTTAACTGCTTCTCCATCTAGATTGACTTCCGCTCTTCCCGCAGGTTCTTCATTTCCTGTGCACTCTTCATCTTGTCAAATATAGACATTTTTTTTTTCTCTGTGCTTTAAGTCTTGAACTACAGTGTTTATGTTTCCCTCCTTTTGATCTAATTCTTGAATATTTGCATCTTCTTGCAATTGTTTCCACATCTATGTTTTACTTTTGTATAGTTCTTCCACTCTGTTAACCTCCCTTTCAATTTTTTCTGTGTATTCTATAACTTGTTGTTCCCTTTGTGATTTTATATCTGGTGGAGTGTTAGGGATCACCTTTTCTGCGAGGTCTGTTATTTCCTGTATGTACCCTTCCATAGCCTACTATATTTTGGATCTTCTCTTCTGTGCTTAACTCCTTTTCTTGTGCATTATCTGGGATAGTCTTAAAGACTTCCTTAAGCCTTTGTTCTAATTTCTCCATGATTTTTTTTATTTGTCCCTCTCAAGTTCCACTTGGTTGAGGGCTATCTCCAATATCTCCTTTACCTCCTTGGTTGTCTCTAAGTTTCTCACATATGTCCTGGCCCTTGATTGAACTTTATTCGTGACACTAAAATGTAGCTTGTATAATGACTTGGTTGGAATCTTGGATAACACCAAGTCCAATTGCTTTATATCCTTTAAGAGTTTATGTGTCGTGTCCTCATATAATTGTTTCATACCTTGCTTGATTTGGAAAGTATCACTTCCCATTGTTGTCTTCTGTATTATCTCCTTTTCATCATGGGTTTTGTCCTACTGCGTTATGTGTTTTTGTGGTGCTACATTGATCTGTAATATTTCCAAAAATTCCTTAACCTCCATCATTTTTTCATCAATTCTTATCTTTGTGACTCTATGACGTATAATGCTTCTTCTCCTTGATCCTGCACTTTGTATGCCACCAATTTTTCATCATCCTCAATTATTGTAAGTTGATGGGCCTACTTGTGCACCCTCATCTTCTTGTGTTGTCCTCTTATATTTGTCATTGATATTCTCTTTGGTGTTGTCTCTGTTTCTGTGGGGTTCTTCGCTTCTGGTAGGTATCCACTTCCTTCCTCCTTTCTAGGGATGTTATCATTTTTATGATCTTCCCCATTTGTTCCCTCTTCGCGCTCAGTTTCTAGTACTAAGGCCCTAGGTACAGTTTCCTTCTTCCTCTACTTCTTTACTGTTTCCCTACTTTTTGTTGGTTGAGTGCACTCTGATACTTTCCATGTTTTTGTTATTGGACTACTTGATTGTCTAGTTCCTTCTTGTTCCTTTCTTATCAGCCACTGGTACCTTCCACTGATTTGGCCATATCCATATCACCCATTGTACTTCTTCTGTTGTGATACACTAATACATCTCCAACCATTTCTTCTTAGGCTCTCTTCTTTCTTGTATCCACATGTTTTATCTAGATGCTTTGAAATTTTTTATCCCTTCATTCTCCTTCACCACTTCTAGTGATATCCTCCATGTCTCTGCTATATTTTCCTACATCTCCTCAAGATACATACAAAAAATGTTGGTATTTTCTTTCCTCTACTTAGGATCTGCATTGTGCCACAAAGTTATATACCTTGTTGTGTGACACTTTCCTCTCCTATTACAGAAGACTAAGTATTTTGGTTCTTCCCATGCTACTAAGGCTATCAAAATGAGAAACCAAGAATAATGATACTATTGGTGTTTGGACAACATCGGGAATACATTCTCTTAGAATAATAATTAATAATATAAATACTAATTATTAAATATCATATATAATAAGTAAATGATAATAATAAATAGTTATTGGTTATTCAAGTGACACATCCTTTCATGGATGGTCACATTATGTTCCCTATATATGGAACACTCACCATTGTAATAATATATTGATCATATCTCATATGAAGAAAAAAAAAATAGTATCAGAGCGGGACTGGGCTTGACTCCCTCATGGGAGGGCCCAAGGAAACTGAAAGGAAATGGGATTTTTTATTTTATTTTCAAGGCCACTCAACTGCTTGTATTTTTGTAACTGTTAGTTATAGATATGGAGATGGCCAAAGCAGTCATAATCCATTTGATAGTTATTGCATTGTTTGTTCAATGCAATGCTAGGGATCTGTACATTGCTCCAAGTCCCTTGAATTCATTAAGACAAGCCCCTCCACCACTGTTTAGAGTGATTGGGATCACCAGACCCATAAAGAAAGATAAATGTTACCAAAAATACAGATGTTCTAGGATGACCCTTGAATGTCCTAAGGAGTGTTCCGAATGGAACCTAGTGTTATCACTAGCTAATTTGCATTAGTTTTTCCAAAGCATCTTGTCCTTGTGCTATCTTTCCACTCAGATTTTAAAACTTTTTAACTAGCTCCATCAAGTTCCCATCACCTAAATCTTTCACTCGACTAATCATTCAAAACAGTCATTTCCTCCATGAGTCAAATTTGGTGAATATACCAAACCTATATCTAGCCTTAATGCGTATCTAAATTCCTTGGTCCCATCACTTCATTCATTTTTACCCTTATTATCGTATTCCCGTTGAAAATTAAAATATTCCTTCCATTAAGATTAAGCACCCTTATCCTATCCACAAAGTCATGTGATGAGCCTCATATTCCCAAAGTCCTTACAAAATGGAAAAAAGTTTATTATTATTAATATAAATATTTATATATTTATATTAAAATATTTAATCCAATATTTAATTCATGACCTCACATCAAATCATGGGCATGAATCTCAATTTTTAATATTGAAAATTCCAAAGGTGGATGGAGGCTGCATATACATTTCGAGGGTTCAAAGTAAACATAGGTTAATTATTTGAAGTGGTCCTAAAATCCAAACCATTGTTTTGGTGTTGGAACATGTGTTCTTACGTGATGCATTTCGGGGATAAAAGTGGTGTGGGTTAAAACCACTCCTCCCAAGCCCGAAATAATATTGCAACCATTTATTATATGGTTTATGTGCTGCATATTTTCCAGGAGTGCGTTTCAATACTAATCATGGAATTTCCAATAAATGAAATTCTTCCTCAGGGTGAAAAATTTTACAGAGGTAAAAATTTAATTTTACATAGCAGAAATATTAATGTTTATTGCTATGGAAAAGAATCATAAAGAAGAATATGTACGTGAACATAAGATTTGTACAATTTTTTATCCAAGGTTTTTACAGAAGTAAAAGGGGAAGATCAAGGGATCTTTTCATAGTTTACTAAGATGGTTTCTAAGACATGGTTTTCAAAACAACAAGAAACAAACTAGTAAATAGTTTTCACAATGAAATGGTAAATTGGGAAAAACAAGACATTGTTTTCAAAACCACGGGAAGAAAACAATAAATGTTTTTTCAAAACCACGTGCATGCATTAAAATACAGAAATTTAATTTTACAGGATAAAAAAATATTTGGTAATTAATTTTATTCAAATATTTAAGGAGAATATGGATAAATAAAATTAGATTTGAAAAAAGCACAAGTGACATTTCAAAGAGGATGTGACAGTCAGTTTCCACAACAGTTGAGACTTACAGGATGATTTTTGGATGAACCAGAATGAATTTTAAAAATTCAAAGGAGTTTATTGTCAAGCACAGACCCTGGAACATTAACCTTGTTCATTTTTCACACAGGTGTCACAGATTAGGAGATTCGAAGGAATCTTGGAGCCATATTTTTTAGTTATGATTTCTTGTTCGAGACATGTTTTTGTGACACGTGTTCTGTCCATATGGAGATGGATTTAAAGAAATGGAGAGAGGTTTTTCTTCATAACAATCTTATCTACAAAAACCGCTCTCATATTTTACACATCTATTATGGTTGGAGAATTACAGGTGGCATTTTGAAGCTTATTTTTTCTCCTGAAAAGTAGGAGATTAGTTAAAACATGTCATGTTCTATTTGTAATTGTTTCTATTTTGGGAAAGGGGTTGGAGTTCTAAATTGTGAGCTAGAAAGGGCCTTTAGTGCTATATATTTCATTGTAAAAGAGTAGAGAGGGGGGGACTTTCATCCAAGAAGGCAAAGGGACTATGTGTAAAATTTCTCAGAATGTCCTTACGAATTAATACGGGAGTACAATGCTCTCAGATAGCCGATATTCATCATGGTGTATTCTTTAGTGTGTTTTCCTCTATTTCATATTAATTTCATTTATGCTCTTTCTTCTAAGCATAGCTAAGAGTACATGATTGGAATTCATCTTTGATAGATGCTCCTTTCATATGGTTAATGCAGTTGTCGTGTTTAATGATTACAGGTTCAGAATTCACTCTCTGTTAAGTGATCTCTTAATTGTAGTCAACCTTATGTTATTTCTTCTAAAGTTACAATCGATAATTCATCTTTGTTTGATTCTTTCATTTGTAATGGAATTTTCTCTTTTATGTCTTTCCATCATCTGAATACTATTTATTGCTGAAGAATATGCTTATTTTTCCTCCGTTCCCTTAGAAGTACATTAGTTGTATTAACATTCATAGTATATTTTAGGATTTGACCTGTTGTAACAGATATTAAATTCGACTATGTTGTCCAAAGTACAAATCGGTTCTCATTTATTCACATTAACAAGGGGATGCTGGCATTAGGAATGTCATCACATTTGGAGCATAAAGGATGCAAAAGAAGTGTTTGGTAGCAAGCTCGCATTGGATGTGGTCTTATGGAACACAGGAATAATATATGCTAATGAATTGAAAAACTCGAGACTCAAATCTTTGTCTGCAAATATTCATCGAAAGAGTGGCAACTACAGCAAATGATTCTTTTTGGAAATAGTAATCTAATAGCAGTGGATTCAAGTTTTGGGGTCAAAAATTTGAAGTATCCAGTTTATACTCTTCTTGTCTTTGATTCAAACCAAATTTCAATTCCCATAGCATGGGTCATTTCTGCAAGTTTTTCAAGTCACGACGAGATCACTTCATGATAGAATTTGTGCAAAGGATTCTACATGGAGGTTGAACGGCTTTATTGTTGGTGACGCAATGACAGAAACTGCTAAAATTAGGGATGTGTTTTAGTGTCCAACTCTGGTATGCCTCTGATGTGTTCATCATGCATGGCATAGGAATGTCATAAAGAAATGTACCAACTCTGAGATGCAGCGGGAGATGTTGAAACGCCTTGGGCACATTATGTAACGGCCATGGAAGTGGCCTCGACTCTCACCACTAACTCTTCGGCCACTCAGTTCGGCATGGTAGTGGTAATGGACGACTGGCAGACGGAAGCGTTTTTTGCATCAAAGGAATTATCAATGCTCCACTTGTCGAAACGATTTGTAATGGTTAGGTGAGCTGCTACAGGCCGTGGCAGACGAGCCATATGATGATTCGTAACCACCCTATGTGGATGCCCGAGGAATTTTGTGGAACATTCTTGCGACCCTCCAGGGTTTCTATTGTATAGAGACCGAGGCTAATCTCCAGGTGGATGCTTCGGGATATCGCCTCTGAACAACATATTGAATCTCTCTATAGTAAATACGGAATTAATAATGAGTTATTTGGAAGAGAAACGAATATATTGTTCACAGTTGGTTCTTCCTGTTGCTTTTCAAGATGTGGAGAGAGGTGCAAATATTGTGTGCTTTGACTGGGCACGAGAATGTGGTTCAGTTCGACAATGCATTTGAAGATGATAATTACGTNNNGCTCCTTGATCGCATATTGGCCAAGAAGGACAGTCGCTACTGTGACATTGATGTGGCTAAAATTGTACGAGAAATGCTGCTGAGTGTCATTTACATGGCATTGTACATCGGGATATGAAACCAGAGAAATTTCTTTTCAAATCTCTCAATGAAGATTCAGCTTTGAAGGCCATAGATTTTGGGTTATCGGACTTCATCAAGCCAGGTAAAAGATTTTGTGATGTTGTGGGTAGTGCGTATTATGTTGCACCAAAAGTTCTGAAGCGCCGGTCTGGACCTGAGTCTGATGTCTGGAGTATAGGTGTAATAACATATATTTTGTGATGTGGGAAACATCCATTTTGGAACAAGACAGAAGACGGAATCTTTAAAGAGGTGTTAAAGAAGAATGTGGATTTCCATGAAAAGCCATGGTCATGTGTTAGTGCTAGCGCAAAGGATTTTGTTAAAAATAGATGTTAAAAAAGGATCCTGATGTCAGGCTTACTGCAGCGCAGGCATTATCGCACCGATGGGTTAGAGAAGGTGGAGATGCTTTAGATATCCCGTTGGATATATCAGTCCTAGCGAACATGCGCGAATTTGTGAAATACATCCGTCTAAAGCAATTCACACTTTGTGCCTGGCAAGCACACTTGATACTGAAGAGCTTGCGGCCCTTCAAGACCAATTTAATGTAATTGACGTGGACAAAAGTGGAAAAATAACACTTGAAGAGATCAGATAGACACTTTCCAAAGACCGGCCTTGGATTTTAAAGGAATCAAAGATCCTTAAGATTCTTCAAGCAATGGACACCAATCGAGATGGGCTAGTAGGTTTTCAGGAATTTGTAGCTGCTATGCTGCATGTGCATCAGCTAGAAGAGTATGACACTGTAAAATGGCAAATGCATTCAAGAGACGCTTTTGACAAATTAGATTTTGACAGAGGATGGTTCAACATGTACTGCAGAAAATGCTATTGTTTCTGTCAGTATAGGGGTTCTTCAAACGAAACTCATCAGATTTAAACCTGATTTACCTCTATGGAAGCTACCGAGAATATATAAGTTTGATATGGATCTTCACTGCAAAATCTTCATGAAATTTTCTTCCAAATTCTGGCCCACTGGACTTGGCACTGAATACTTCATTTACACCCATGAACAAAGGGGTTATTATAATTTCTGGAAGCACTTGGAAAATGAATATCCTGGAGGAACCTTCTGATAGTAACCATTACTAATGACGAGGCCCGACGCATAGAACAACGACCAAGTCTTGTGATTTCGAGAGCAAAATCAGTAAAGTTTTCCAACGCTTCAAAAGTGAAAATCATGAGATCTTTATTTCGATCACCCAGAGGAGCCTTGGCTTCCAATGATTATCATTCTCATGCCAAGCCATACATTAGTAACGTTTCGAGTAGCCTGTAGAGTTGGTATATGCACTCAACAACCGTAGAGTTCCAGAAGACAAAACGTTTCTCATTCCCTGGAACTCAAAGAGTTTTAGGAGAGATGTTTTCTTTTTTAAAAGGACTGATGTAGTTAACAAAAAAGGGGGGGGCGCATGACCGCAGGACTGGGAGAAAAATCTCTGTCAAGAGAGATTCATTTTAATTGTTGAGTTATTGTGTAAGCCATTATTGGA
>JASDQU010282795.1:0-14725 GCA_032191745.1 Picea mariana
AAAGATTAGTGTGTATATTAGTTTTGAATTTGTTGTAAACGCTATGGGATCACTGATATCGAGTTTTGTAAGCTTCTGTGATGGATGCCTGCTATAAAAGATGAGTTCTAGCGTAGTTGCATCCACATATACATGTATATATATATATATAGATAATAAACTAAAATCTAATGTTTTAAATTCATGAATTGTCTTAGTTCCAGATATTCGCTTCTTCTTTGCCGATGATTAAAATTTAGAAACTGGTTTAAATTTTCAGTTGTAATGTAGTGATTGTATCCACCATCAAGTAGAATAGGTAATATTCTATGTATCCCGAGGATTCGATCCCTCGAAGAGTTTTTTTTGTATAATCACGAATGTGCAGCTTACATCTCAACTCATCGAAGAACCTTTGACAATATCATTCCTAGCTGACTGTATCACATTTTACAGTCATTGTGACTATTATCGCTCGAGGCGGTTATGGATTTATAGGGGTATTATAGGTTATATTCAGTTCCTAGCTCTTATTTAGATCAACGCCTGGGGTGTATTGATGTGGTTTAAACATTATTTTTAGTGCTCTCATAAACCACGATTTATGGCACCTCATGGTGTTAGAATCCTGGTAGTGTTATTTCCTTAAATGCCTGGGCTAATCCCTGGGTTCGTGTAAATATCTTCTCCTCCCAATGGGCTTATCGGAGTGCACTGGAACGGGGATGCTTCTGTCTTATTCTGCCAGAGGTGCCCACGGATCCGAATCCATCCACTCCTTGATAGACTAGGTGATTATCGCTCGACTCTGTTCATCCTTTTGACAATCTCGAATTCTGAGTCAATCGTCGAACCCTCGAGACTTCTAGGAGGCGTGCTCACTGCCGCTCACACTAGCTGATAACGGAAGTTATTACGGGAGTCGACATCGCATGAAATTCAACGTTGATCAGTGACTGATGTTTGTTAACTGATCTTAGGTGCTCCTGTTACTGTGGTAAGAGGTTATTTATAGTAATTAGTTCCTCTATCCGTCATATCCTGATAATATCTTTTTATTACATATCTGGCAATTCATTTCAGTCGGTCTCATTCTGGAATACCTAGCGAAATTTCGTGTGAACCACCCGAGCCTTCTAGAAAGTAGGAATCGAAATAGAAATTTGTATCTCATTAAATCGCCCTTCACGGCCCTGTGTTGGTAAATGTTAGGGTTCTTACGATACCTTGTTCAGAACTATTGAGTTAAAACTGTGTTTTCATGAAACCAATGTGTGAAGTGAATCGATCAAAGAACATATAAATCCAATCACCAATGCATCACAAACTCAATCACTCATAAAATGAAATTATATAATCAATCGAAAAATGTCAAATGAGTACAGATCAAGGGGTCTCGCCAATTGTATAATCATGGTTAAATTATAAGCGCAATGAACATAAGGACAAGAGTGATCATAGCAATCCAGTGACGATTCTTTTGTGACTTCAAAAACCAAGTTTTCACGCTTGCAGTCATGAAAATGAGAACTAAGGTAAGTGTGCGAACGCACAAAATAATAGTGTCGTTTTATTGCAAATATTGCAACGAAAATCAAGGGTTACAAAACACTGGTGTAGGCAGCTTATAAGGACAGTATAAAAATGTGAATTGGCTCCCAACAATGGAGACACACTAGTAGAAGCAGTTAGCTCTGCCAAAAGAACAAATTCAGATTAGGATAATGAGAAACATTCTAACTCAAAAATGACAACCAGAAAATCATGTAAACATATTCATTAACCACATATTCTAGCAGTGTTTAAAGGATGAAAATTGATAACAGTCTTGAGACAAGTGATTCATGATATTAAAGATAAAATCCCCAATACTGTTGATAGGGCCACTGCTGCCAGCAGGCGTCCATAGCCTCGACAGGGTTTCCATTTAACCCACTTTGATATCTGTATCCTGCCAAGAAGTTCTGGATTAGAATAAAGGACATTTTAAGGTCAAGAGGTTTCTTATTTCCAAATTTTCATATACCCGACATTGCTTAACTGCCAGCGGGCCTGTTCAGTACCCCGACGAAGTTGTCTTGGCATCATGCATGCATTTACCCGCTGCCAGCAGACCTGTTCAGCATCCCGGTGGGTTTACAAGAACTTCCCATAGCTCTTTTACTGATTTATTTTATTTTTTATTTTAAAGATATATAGTCGAGCGGGGTGACGCTGAAAATTATGATATTTTAACATATTTTTTACAGACCTCATCAGAATTTTTTAGAACTGTCCTTTATTAAGATTCAGAGATGATTCATTTACAGAACCACCTTTCTAAGATAGGGAGACATCTTCTGAGTCATTCCCTTAAGGAATAGGGACAACGTAAAAAGATAATAGATGATCATGACAGGCTTTACTCAGAGATCGAAATTAGTTAACTTCTTTCAAACAACAAACTTTTTGCCAACACAGATGTAAATTTCAGAAGTATACAATTGATGTTTATAAAAAAATTCAGCAGTCATTTCGGTGAAAGAATTTTTTGTTTTCTTTGTCCGAATAGTTCAGCATGCAGGTATGTGTATTTCAAAAAAAAAACTGATAAGCGCAAAGGAGAAATCAAAACCAAAACAGAAAAAGAAAAGAAAAGAAAAGCAAAATATGTACATAATATACAAGGATTTGTCATCAAGCAAAGTATTTTTTTAGAGCTTGGCCATTCACCAAATATGTTTCAGGTTGTCCTTCTAGATTCTGCAATCGGAAAGAGCTGGGACCCAACTTCTCAGCAATTAAAAATGGTCTAAGCCATAAGTTTTGAAATTTCATGTGCTCTCCCTTTCCTTCATGTGGTTTTTCCCATTTTAAAACGAGGTCACCTACTTCGAAGTTCCTATCATAGGTAGAGTTTGAATCGAACCATATTTTAACTAATAGTTGATGCTGATCTAACTTACATTTATCTTGGGATCTTACCTCTTCTAGCTTCATCAAAGTGTTAATTCGGTTTTCCAAAGGGGGACAGTCTTCTTCTTGAATTTTCTGCGATAGCTGTAGCTAAGGAAGAAGAATGTGTGGTGGCAGAATTACTTCTCTGCCATAAAAAATAAAGAAAGGAGAGTTACCTATAGCAGATTTTGGGGTTACCCTATCATCCCAAACTGCATTTAACAGTGCATTACTCCAGTTTTTGTGATTTTCAATGACCGTTCTCTTGATGATTTTAATCAAGTTCTTATTTTTTGATTCTGCCAATCCGTTGCCCTGGGGGTAATAGCTAGCAGAATACTTCATTTTAATCCCTTTTTCCAAAGGGAACTCACTCATATCAAGAGATAAAAAGTAAGAAGCATTATCGAATACTAAACAATCAGGGACACCAAAACGAGTGATAATATTTGAATTTAAAAAGGCAATTACCTGACTGGTATTCACAGTTCTTAAAGTGGTAGCTTCAAACCACCTGGTGAAATAATATGTGGTTGTTATGATAAAATTATGTTGTTGTGAGGATGGCGGTTTGATTGGACCTATGATATCTAGGCCCCACTGCTGAAAAGGAGAGTCTACTAGGACAGGATGCAAAGGAAAGGCTGGTTTCTGTAACCACCCTGATGATTTCTGACAAATAGTATACTTACGACACAATGCATGGGCATCTCGAAAAATCATGGGATAGTAATAACCATCTCTCAAAACCTTATGGGTAGTAGTGTCACCACCAAAATCACCACCAGCTTCTCCTGCATGCAACTCTAGTAAGACTTTTTTTTATTCGTCTTTCTCAAGACAACGCATCAGTACGCCATCAAAGCTTTGATGAAACAAAATACCATTAACCAAATGAAAGGAGGCAGAATTTAATCTTAATGCTCTTCTTTTAGTAGGATCCAGGTGATGGGGGGCTCAGCCATGTTCAAGACAGAATTTTATATCGTCATACCAAGGACTGATAGAGTTTTGAGCATAACAAATTACATTTTGATCGTGATGTCCTAGGTTTGACGTATTTCTTTCTTCTTGGTTTCCCGCTACTGAATCAACAACTAACTTGCATAACCCTTGGCCTCTCACTATTTGTGCTAGGGTAATTTCTATGTCGTATTCCTGTAAAGAACTAACCCAGTTAGCCCTCTTTTCTCCCAGTTCTTTCTGCACTAACAGGTTCCTGATAGTGGGATAAGGGACAATAACTTTCATCCTGGATTTCAAAAGGTAAGACCAGAAGTGCTTAACTTCTTTGAAAACAACGTAGGCTTGTTGATCTACCACTGGGTAATTAAGTTCCACGCCTTTGAAAGAAGAGCTCATAAAGGCAATGGGTACTTCATTATTTTCTACATTCTTTTGAGTTAGGACGACAGCGTAGGAACGGTCAGAAGCGAAAGTGTAGAGCATAAAGTCTTGAGAAAAGTCGGGGCTCATGAGAGAAGGAGCGTCTATTATGGCCTTTTTTATTGCATTAAAAGCTTGATTTTCTAAGCATCCCCAATGATATTCGGTGTCTTTCTTAATTAGATTCTGTAAAGGTCTAACCATTTCGGAGAAACTGAGGATGAAACTCCTGACGAAGTTTATCTGGCCTAAGAAAGATTGCATGGATTTTTTGGATGTAGGAGGGGGAAGTTTTGAGATGACCTGATTCCTTTCAGGGTCGATAATCATCCCTTTGCTTGACACAATAAATCCTAAGAGTTTACCCTACTATACTACAAAGATGGATTTTTTAGGATTCAAGGAAATGTCGTATTTACGACATCGTTGTAGCATGGCTCGTAAATGAGCTAGATGATCGGTTTTGTTTTTAGATAATACAGTCACATAATCTAAGTAAACTATGAAGGACTAATTGATTAATCCCCAGAAATCGATGTCCATTACTCTCTGGAAAGTGGCACCGACATTAATCAATCCAAAGGGCATTTTCCTGTAAGCATAGGTGCCCCATGGAGTGTGGAAGGTAGTTTTAAGTTGGTCTGGAGGAGACATCAGAACTTGGTTGTAGCCCAAGAAACCGTCCAGTAAGGATAGCCTCTCAGAACTAGATACCTTTTGAAGGATCTATTCCATGGGTGGGACAGGATAGTTGTCTTTATCAGATGCAAAATCGGATTTCCCCACTTTTTTTCTGGACAGGGACAAGGTTGGAAACCCATTGAGTGTGCCTAACAAGGAAAATAATCTTAGCATTTAGGAGTTTATTTAATTCTTTTTTGACGGTCGATTCAAGCTTAGGGTGCATTTTCCTCAATTTCTGTTGGAAGGGTGAGGTTTGGGATTTCATAGGAATGACATGTTGTATGATGTTAGGGTCGAAATTTTTAAGGTCATCATATGTCCATGCAAAGACATCTTTAAATTATTTAAACAATTTAATAAATGCAACTTTTTCTTGTTCAGAACATCCTACCCCTAGATTAATGCACTGTGGATTGTCATTAGTTCCTAAGTTTACTTTTTCATACAATAACGAGGAACTATTGGTTTTACAGTTGACCGCTTTTTTGAATTTATCTTGAAGATCATAAAATTTCTCTAATCTAACTACAGATTTAGGGATCAAATTTACCATGTCCGATGAAGATTTAGGAGTTCTTGGATGTGAGTGCATTCGTCTATGACTGCACCTTGAAAAGTTTCTTCCATATGAAGGAAGATAATAATCTGTTGATCGTTGTCGAAGACTCTCCAGTTCGTGATGTTGTCGGGAACAGATGGCCTGAACAACAGTTCGATGGAGAATGCATACGGGGACAAGCCTTCTGCAGGAAAGAGTTTTGAAGCTACATTAGCTAATAGATTAGCTTCAAATTTATTCAACCTAGGAATAAAATTTATATTGAAAGCAAAGAATTTATTCATTAAATTCCATACCTTGGATTGGTAGATTTTAATATGCAGAGAAAGAGAGTGGATAGAATCTCTTACCTGTCTAACCACGATTTCGGGATCGCCAAAGACAATTAAGTTTTGAATGTTCATATCTAAAGCTTTTATGAGACCTTGCAATAAAGCCTCATATTCTGCAGTGTTATTAGTACATTCAAATTCTAACCTACATGCAATCAATGCTTTGTTACCTACTAGATCGATAATAACACAACCTGCACCAGCTCCTTCTTTGGACTTTGACCCGTCAAAATAAAGAGATCAAATTTGATTTTTTATCGGGTACATGAGACCATTGTGTGGAAGCTGCTGGTTGCACATATGCTACAATCTCAGACTCTTGTTCTGGGTTGGTGATAGCTGAAGCCACGACCATGAAATTGCTGAAAAAGGTATCCATCCCTTGTATTTCGGGTGAATTGGCAGAAGGTGCAAATGGTTCATTGGGATCGTTCAAATCCATAACCGTGAACTTAAGGTAGCATTCACGATTTACCTTGATCTTGTTAGGCTTGCCATTTTCTGGAAGCCATAGGTGAGACCAATATGTCGTGAAATAGTCGTGTAGCTGCTCCGACCAGTCCCTGCTTAAAAACAGACCATACACTTCTGGAATATCCACAACAATAATATCAATGACTTGATGAACTTTGGGGTTAGATGATAATCGTATAAGCACATTTCTTAGTTCGCCTATAACTTTAACATTGGTTCAATCAAGTTGTATGATTTTTAAGGTGGAGGGTTCAACTTCGATGCTAATCTTCTGGCACATAGACCATGGCATCACATTGGATGACGCTCCTGAGTCTACCATACAATTGTACACATTTCTATTAAAGATTTCGAAAGTTAACAAAAATGGAGGTACATTTCTATGAGTGCTAAAGGTGGTAGTTTGTGGATTTTTACTCACAATTTCTAAAGCTACTTTATTTACATTATTTACAGGAAGGCTTCCTTTATCATGAGGATCAAGATTATTCTTAGTGGAAGTCTTCTAAGGAACTTTGTTCTGAACAACCTTGTTTGAGTTACCATTTTTACCATTCTCTATGATATTTTGTAACATTTTTTGTAACAAAAATGGAAATTTTAATAACTCATAAACATAAATGTTTGCCCTTAACTTTTTAAGATCTTCAACTAAATCATAATCTAAGTTGGGGTTTACATGACTCTGTTTACTCTCAGTTGGTTTAGATTTCTTTGGGGGTACAGTCGTAGTGTTCTCGGAAGAAGGTTTGCTTGTTGTCTTACTCCCAGTATTATAAGGATGAACTGTCTCGAAGTTAGCTTGAAAGATGCTATCCGAGAAGTGTCCAAAAATGTTTGGAGAAGACTCTTCTTCTTGAATTGTCTCTTGTTCAACTACCTCCTCAGGAATCTCAGGAGGCGTCAAGTTATCCTGGGCTTCTAGAATCATTTGAAGGGTGTATTGCAGACTTTCTAGATTAAGACCTTTAGTATTCGAATTAGGTCGATTGGTGGGAAACGGCTTCCTGAACGGGGGCTTGTAAGGCCCTTTGCTCGATGAAGCTTCTTTGGCCGTCCTTTTCAAGTCTATAACTTGATTTGACAGTTTTTGAATGACTTTAGTTAAGTTTTCTAAATTAGAGCTTTCAGGTTGTGTTTTACTTTGAGTAGGTCTAGGGAGGATTTCAATCTTCTTTTTGGAAGATGAACTAGTCTCTATTTCATTGCTAGCGGTGTATTTTAGACTAAGTATGTCTTTTTCAATCTGGCTGGCCTCTTTGAAGGCCTCTAACAATGTGGCTTTCTTAGATCGTTTAACCCAAATGGCTATACTTTGATGCAAGGCTTTAGTATAGTATGTTATGATAAGATTATCGACAGGCATGGAATCCGTAGGGATTGGGTTCTTAAGTGTTAATAATCTTTGATTAAAGTCTTTAACTTTCTCTTTTGGGTTCATTCTTAAGTTAGAAAGGTCCATGAATAGGACTTCCGGAGGCTTACTGTCTCCGAACTTTTCCAAAAAGCAGGATTCAAACCTTTCCCAAGACACGATGGTATGGGGTTGTTGGGAAAAGTACCATGTAGATGCATTTCCCTTGAAAGTATAGGGGAACAACCTATAGACTACGTCTTCATTCTCGACATTTTGGAGTCTTATGGCTAACATAAAAAATTTAATGTGATCTTCTACGATCTGTTTTGAGTCAGGGTCAAACTTGGGAAGCCACTTCTCCAAATGTTTGGGTAAGGGATGTTGATCTCCGAGTATGGCTACCTCATCTTGGTCAAGCCAAGGTCTAACAGGGTTGTTCTGGTTGCCCATTGGTGTAGTTAGTGTGGAAGGTTGAGAAGGAGAACTTCCTTCGTTCGAAGAGTCCTCTCCAAAAGAAGAAGGAGATGATGGAGGTGGTGAGGGAGGTATTCCAGATCCTCCTGTAGTAGGAGTGAGGATTGGATCTGTAGGGTTCACAGTGTGGTTAGTGCCTCCGAGTTGTTCTCTGATATCATAGAAATCTAAATGTTGGTCCAAAGGTTGATTTGGTTGCCTCAAATGGGCTAAGGCACTATGTGATCTTATGAGAGATTGGCGGACAATCTCTTGTATGTCACCACCTGTAGGATTTGGGGTTACTGGCTCAATTGTGATCTGTGGATCATCATTTGATGTGGTTGTTGTTTGAGGGGGAATGTTATCATTCGAATGACTTCTTGTCACTATAGGTGAGCGATTAGGTGATGGAGGAGTCTTACGAACGCCTCGTGCCATTAATAAATTTTAGGCCCTCCTTCTAGCGCCATTTGTTGACGGGCGAAATTGACCGTCCATCAACTGGAAGAGTGGATCCGGTCCGGGGTTATCTAAATAACACAAGTTGTTTGGGATAACCCACCCTGACGGGTTTAGCAACTCTGTTGGCCGATCTAAGTCGTAGAAAAACAAATGAAAAGTACACTAAGAAACTAATCTAAATAAAAACAATAAGTAAAACAAACTAATAAAAAAATCTAAACTACATATATACAATCTATTAACTAAATCATAGAACTATAATTTTATGAAAGTAAATGTTTAATTATCAACAAAATCAGCTTCAATTACAAATATACAATATTCACAAATTACAGATTTAAATTAAAACCTGCAAAAAACATTTGTAATCTATCCTAAGACAGCGAAACCATTGTTTTTTGATTTTTTATAGTTTTATGAGAAAGAAAATAAATGAAAACCAGCTAAACTAAGAAACTAAAATAATAACTATATCTAATAATCTAAACTATACATATATCTAACTAAACTACTTAAATTATACTAACCAATTAACTATCAAATACTAAATAACAAACTGACCTGAAGTAATGCTTCAGGTTTGTCCTATATGGAATAATTGTTTCAGTTGATCGGAGGGAGGAAACCCACACCAGATTTTCCACGAGCTTCTCGTAAATGGGAAGTTGTTGTGCTCTTCAAATATAAATGACAGGACAAACAAGACATAAAAAATTACAACAATATTATAATTTACAAATCATCACAATCAGATAAATCCTTATGCAAAATTTGTACATAACAATTCAATTAATGATAAGATAAACATGTATTCATTAAATTGAAATAGAATGATTACAGTATTTTTAAATAATAAAAGAGATCATATATGGATAACACATTAACCAAGTCACATCAACCTGCAATGGATTACGATAGCTAAAGTAGTCTATAATCAACTGCAAACTGATATGAATAAAACTTGAAACAAAAGTTTGATATATGGAAAGAAAAAGATGTTACAAGGTATCAACTTTCATCTCAGTCTGAATCATAAATCCATAGTCTGGTTCTCCCCACAGTGATGATGATGGGTTTCTTACAAAAAATGGCAAGTATTTAAAGACCTCCCACAGGGTAAAACATCCCTCTGGGAATTATCAAAACAATTTACAAAAAATCTAGGATAATATCCCAATTCTCTTTTTCTGACTCAAACTAACAACTTAAAATAAAAAATACATCTCACAAATCTCTCATAAACTGCCACAACATGCCCAATTGATCATTGCAATTCATATGTACCTGAAACAGGACAAAAATAGACAAGTTAAAAGGATATTTTGTTGATAAAATTGACAAAAATTTAATTTTAAGACTAGCAACAGAATCTTGTGATTCTATAGCTGGTCTAAATTAAACACAGAATCATTTCAAAACCAATTCAAATATAAAAGAATTTTATTCAAACTATTAAACAAACATTTAATTTCTAATTGGAAGCCAAATGAATCATTCAAATCAGAACTACTGTGCTAATTTGAGAGCAAACGAAATTTTGGTCAATCGAAAGCTAACAGAGATACATGCACTATGTTTAACCTGTTATCACCCATTCAGGGTAAACAAAATCGCATGAGATAATTGGATAGTAATGAAATCATTTTCATGAACCAATTGAAATCGACACAAACTGCAACCATCTAAACAAATTTTCCATCCAATAGTTTATGTCACATCATCCATTAACAAAATTGTTTTTCGAATCAAAACGAAATCAACGGGATCATTTTTTCAAATTGATATAACCATATTAAACATATACAAATGATCATACTAATTTTGGTACGCAGGAATCATTTGCAAATAAAATTGAAACAGGAACGAATCGAAACAGTTTGGGGTCGACACAATCGTTATGAACCAATACAGCTCCATGATTTTAGCAAATAGATCTTTTTCATAGGTCGAATGTAATCCAAATGAGAATGTTGATACAATATAAAATAGAGTCATTTTTCCGATTTAATAGATTACATCCTATTTATCAAACCAATATCTAATAATGATGCATTACACTCATAAAATATTATACCAGTTCAAACCTACGAAATCGTTTCAAAATCAAATCATAAGAACTAAATCAGAGCTGATAGAATCCAACCACAACAAAATTGTATAAAATCAAAACATAGTCGTGCTCTGATTTTAGCACAAAAATCTCCTGTACAGGTCAGATGCAATCAAAAAACAATCAAAAGCAAACCCCATCGATTTTGTTAATTCAAACCAACAAAAATATTCTAAAACAAATCAAACCAAGTCAAAACCAATCAATCGCTTCTACTAATCTGAGAACTAAATCGTAGGGATGTCCGAGTTTAGCAAACAAATTTCCCACTCATGATTCATAACAAAATATTTTGGTAAAATGGAAGCAACAGAATCATTTTGAATGAAAATGAACAAAGCTATCGAAAGAAAATTCGATCGGTTATAATAATCCAAGCCAACTTATAAAGTGAAATTAATATTTGAAATTCATACGTGGACAATCAAAAAACAACTCGGTCATGATAATTTGGAATTGACGAAGGATGTTTCCATGTTGACATTCCTGAAGACAATCGAAACAATGGTTTTTTGTTTCTTGTCACTAGCTTGAACCCTATGGTTCTCCTTCGCCAACACTATAACTTGGTCCTCTAACGATTTGATCTTTGACTGCAACAAGGGAACGTCAGTGTAATAATTCTCTATCCACACATTGCATTTGATGCATGATGTTTTCTCAGGATTTGATAACACAGGCGAGGGTTTGTTTAAGCCACCAGGGGTTTCATTTGTAGCTTGATTCCTGGGTAGTTAGGATTGTTCTTTAGGCACAGGGGAAAATTAGAGACATAGTCATAGGGTTGCTGAGAGAATAGTCCATGGGAATAGGGGTACTCTTCAGCTAGAAAACACTCGATATCGGAGTCTTATTCCTCGCTCAGAACTATGGGATTTTGGTCGACATTTGGCTTAGGTTTATTCCGGGAAAGTCTCGATATCAATCGAGCATTTTTCTTACCCCTGTTGTTGTCAGCGTTGTCACTTCTACATTTTTTACCCATAGGCTTATTGATGGCCTCGACTTTGTCTTTAGTACAAGGGTGGGTTATGGCATCGGGTAGATCTAAGTCTGGGAAATCTGAGGGTTTGGTAGGGGGTAGGAGGATATGAAATTGCATGGACGGCCCAACCCTAGTCCCATTGACCACAACCTTGTCGATTTGGACAGACTCTGAATCAACAAAGCCATTTCGAGATAGAAAGGCTTGCCAATTATGACCGTGAAGGTTTAAATGGTGGATGACAATGATTCTAATCAAGCCGTGATGAAACAAGATGCTATCAACCTTCTAACATTTGAACCTCTTAGACATCTTGTAAAGACTACGCAAGAAGTAATGTGGCATATTCAAAGGATAGCCCATGAAATTAATTAACAACCGAAGGTGATACAGAAAAACCAAGCCATACCGACCTTCACAGGTCACAAATTGTTTATCCATTATCAAAAGATCGTGCCACCGGGGTTTGAGGGTGGAAATAGGCATACCTTTATCACAGGAGGAAACCTTCCTTGATACAAATAGTAATGGCCACGACACCTCATCAACTTTTGAATTTTTGAACCACTTTTGGCGCGTGGCTGCTAGTCTTGTAGCAGAGCTTATGAATTCTTCATTGAGTTCAAGCTGTATGTCACCTACTTTATCCCTACACCCATCAAAGGTGAGGGTGAATTTTCTACTTTATCCCTACGAGACAACCACTGCTTTCTAAATCCTTTAGAGCATTATCGAATAGCAACAGAGCTTGGTTACCATTTGGCTCTATGCACACCACCGGTGCCATAGATAGGAGCACATGGTAGGCGAGGTGAATGAGCTAGGGTTTGAACATAGTATACGCAGGGGAAGAACGCTCACAGGCTTACCTGAAAACTAGCAAAGGTGAACCGGGATGGGGGAAAACATTAATGACAGAACGTGTGAAGGTGGTGGAGTTATTTCGGCCCATGCAGAACAGTCATTACCCACAGTACAACCGCTGACGTGTATAACTATTCAAATCACTATGCATATGTGTTAAAAAATATGCCATTCAATCAACCAATGAAATCTATGGTAAGTGGATTAAACATTTGCGTGAGGAATAGTCATAGTTTCAAAACCAAAGCAATAAATCGAAATCACACCAAGGGTTTGATTATATGAACTATGTGTTGTATGAAACGATTTATACCAAGGGTCTTACCACAACACAAATGTGTTTTCATAAAACCAATGTGTCAAGTGAATCGATCAAAGAACATATAAATCCAATCACCAATGCATCACAAACTCAATCACGCATAAAACAAAATTATATAATCAATCAAAGAATGACAAATGAGTACAGATCAAGGGGTCTCGCCAATTGTATAAACATGGTTAAATTTGAAGTGAAATGAACATAAAGACAAAAGTGATCATATCAATCCAGTGATGATTTTAATGTGACTTAGAAAACCACTTTTTCATGCTTGCAGTCATGAAAGCGAGAACCAAGGTAATTGTGCGAACACACGAAATAATAGTGTCGTTTTATTGCAAATATTGCGACGAAAATCAAGGGTTGCAAAACACTGGTGTAGGTATCTTATAAGGACAGTATAAAAATGTGAATTGGATGCCAACAGGATTGAACTCTCCACCTCCTTCTTTGGTGTTAAGAGAACTTTTCACATCATCAGCAACCTTCCGCCTTCAGTGTCTTCCACCTCAACATCTCGCCTCTGTGCTTCGGTGATGTGAGATTCTCCTCCATCTTTCTTTTTATATGGACACTCGAATGACTTGTGCCCATTCGTTCCAAATGTGAAGCATGTGATTACTCCACCTCTTCCTCTTCCTCTACCTCTAGTACAAGGAAACCTAGTATTATCAGCATATCCTCTTCTCTGCTCAGTATACTATTCTCTTTTCTCAGCGTATTTCCCTCGCTGTGAAATTCCACCTCTCTCCATCCGAGTCTGAGGTTTCTTCCAGTCTTCCTTGGGCTTCTGATATTTTTCTTGAGAAATCAATTTGCCTCTAGGCTGACGTCTACCTTGGCCCCTTTGACATTTATTTCGGCTCATATTCTCTTCATCTTTCAGAGCCATCTGATAAGCATCCCCCACAGTCCAGATGGTTACCATGCTCATCTCATCTTTAATGTCGTATCTTAGACCATTCATGTATCTGGAAACTTTCTCCTCATCACTCTATCAATGACCTACTCTGATTTTTAGTCAGCAGAATTCCTCAGTGTATTCTTTCAGTGTCATCAACTTCTATCTGAGGTTCTACATTCTCCTGAACAGAGTAATTTGATAGTCCCTGGGGATGAATTTCACTTTCATCTTCACAATCATTATGTCCCATCTTTTGATCTTTTGCTTGCCCTTGCAGCGTCTGTCATCTTGTAGCTCATCCCATCACAATGCTACATGTCCTTTTAATCTCGTGACATCATGGCTGACCTTATTATATTCTTCAACATATTCATAGTCGAAGTATGTGTCAAGATCTCTAATCCAGTCTAGAAGCTCTTCTACATCCAAGTTTCCCTCATAAACTGGAATGTCCATGTTTTCTTTTGCACCCATCCTTGCAATAGCCTTGATTAAACGTTCATTTGCTGCATCCTCGATTGCAACTTATTCTTCACATTCAGGTTCAACTTTAGTTTCGGAATCACTAAGATACCCAACGCCAACTGTGCGTCTTTGTGTTGTCTCCATGTCTTCGATTCTAGCTCGTAGATCATGCATTTACCTCTCCATTTCTGGATTCTGTACTTTCCTACCCCTTCTTCTCAGGTTTTCCCTTCCCTCTAGGTCGGGTGATTGCCTATCCCTTCTTCTTGGTGGCATTGTTATCCACATTTTTTGGTTATCAAGATGATGACATGATAATGACATGGTGATAGAAGATCTAGCTCTTCTTTAAGATCATTTTCATGAAGAAAGTTACACTTGTCAGTTTCTCAAAATCACTCTTTTGAAGACAGTACGCAGGCTGCATATGTATTGCCTTGCGGAAATGC
>JASDQU010282797.1:5913-18667 GCA_032191745.1 Picea mariana
TGATGATGCATACTTCATGGCACATGAGTTGACCCCCTAGCTGAATAGGCGGTCAACAGGGTCCCTATTCCAAAGATTCTAGATCTAGATGAAGACCTTGTTATATGCATAGATGTGTACATTGAAGGCGTTGGAAGGGTTCTCATGCGATGGACCTATGCTTTTGTTATGAGTCAAGAAAGCTCAAATTATGGATTTTCTGCCTCTCAACTTTACAATATTATTGTTCAATTGTCTAGACTTGAGAAAAATGTGGACTTTGCAGCCTTGGACTAGAATTGGGAAAATTTTGCGGCTTGTTCATTTTCAGGGGTGAAGTTAGTGGCCAACCTATAGCATGAACAGATCTGAGTTGAAGTGGAGCAGAGACTACAGACCTGAACTGTAATATTTCATCTTTGTTTGCATTCCAGCGTCATTAATTCTTTTTAGAGTTTGGTATGAATATTTTTGGTCATTTATGTATTATTTACTGGTATAGTTCATTTATTGATCTGATTGCCTTGCCCTGGTTATGGCTATGAATACGATGATCATTTTGTGGCATTTATTACTGGCACCTCTATGCATTGTGATTCATTATGCCATAGTTGAAATGCTCTAGGATGATTTAGGTCTAGAATGCAATGTAGAGTCATGTACATTGAGGATCATACTGGCGTCCATGCTAGTCACATGGACTGCCTAGCTGATGGAAATTGGTAGCTACCTGTTTATAATGTGTGTGTGTATTTTTTCTCCTCTGAGGGTGTAGGCTCTAACATTAAGTGTGCATGTAACTGATATTATGGTTATATTTATTACTGGGCTTTGCCACATAGGGGTTAATGTGAAATTCCACCTTGGTTGAAGGGAACCATGCCATTGGGCACAGCTTTAGCTGGCAGTGTATTTCCTGCCATGGTACTAGACTCAAAGACCTAAAGTTAGTTGTCTTTTGCCTGTGTTAAATGATTGGATGTGGAGTCATGTTGAGGTACTTAACTGTTTGATGGGGTAATGATGAAGACAATGGTGCTGAACTTTTGAGTAAGGTCTCCATTGGGAGGTTGTTACAAAGTATTATCTAATGGCCAGCTTATACCGTAAGTTTGACTTTTTCGCCTAGAGATTTTTCATTATCTGTATGTTAGCTTGCTTATGATTCTTTGGTCAGAGCTGGCTCAGTGACTTACTTACTTTGTGCTCCAACTAAGTCATGGTTTGATCAGTCCACCAACATGCAACAGTCTTAAACAAAGGCTCCATAACTTTTAGCAGGGCTTGATTTCTTCGTTTATCAATTTCCTCTCAGCATTCTTAGTCATTTATGTCCTAGACATTAAAGATACCAAATAAGAGATCAATATTCAAATTGTTCATTTTTGGGGTAATGATGGATAAATTGCAACAACAATATCATATATACGTCAGTTATTTGATAAAGGTATGCATTTTCAAGTTATGAAGATGACTTTAACTATGCTATAATAAACATTATTGGTTTTCCTAATATTTCTAGTAGTTCCTCATTTAAATTTTAGAGTACTTACTACTAACTATAGATTATTTTATAAAGAAACATTCTTTTCTTACAACTGACGATATTGGAAATGCCTTCTGCAGCATCTTTACTTGGGAGTGCTTTATGGTTTACTGGGCATGAAAGCTGTATTAGTGGATGATTTTGCAGCCTTCATAACTGGATATATTGGCCCGTATGCCTTTTTTCCCCATTATTCTGCATTGTGATGGTTTTCAGCTTTTGCCTTATTCTGTGTCAGCTTGGTTGAGGAACATTTAATTTTGTAAACATTTCTTATTCTTAAAATAGTTTAAAGCTGGTTTTAGTTATCGGGAAGTTTATGTTCCTTTTGGTGATCATCCTTTGATTTTCCATAATCTATCCCTTAACTTTGAAGTTGAGATTTGGAAACTTTATCTCTTTTGCTGGTTTTGTGCACTGCTTCTAATTTAATTGTAAACTGATTATAGAATTTCATTGTTCAGTCATATGAGGTCTGATTGCATAGGTTGATAAATGATCTCTAGTACAAATGGTTGCATGGAAATTTTTACTCTGTTCTATTTTTTCTTTACAAAAACAGTTACTTTCTATTACATTTGAAAAAAAACCTTGGCTTTACCTGGAGGCAGAATTTACAGCATGACCACTGTTTCCCAAAAATAGAGTATATATAGTAACAGTTTGTGTCCTGRTTCCCACATAGTTCAAAATAAATACTGCTTTGCTAATTCTATCCTTCTGAGTTATACTGTTTGAGTATATTCGAGCATATTGTCCAGCATCCACTTATATATCTGCAAAAGAWATACATCTACTATCAAATTGAAAATTGATGTCAGACTGAATTTTCTGAAGTGCTGGAGTTGCTGTCATTTTCTGCCGGGATGGAGTTGTCCTCCACCTCTTCGTCCTCCTATTCTAAGTTGTCAATTGCAGCTGGTAGGTTCATATTCACCATCAGATTGTAAATTTGTCTGCTTATGTCCAGGATTTGTTGGTCCTATGCCTCCCTTTGGGCAGCAAATTGTCCCTGCAGGGACTATTGTTGTTAGGGGACGTCCTTTATTTGTTTTTTCAAACTGTCTGTCTTATTGAGATGCTTGTTTGATACATGCTTATTTTATTTTTTATGGTGGAAAAACCTCTGTTGTTTCTCCAAATCCAAATCCTGCGAATTCTCCTATACACATTTCTCCCATTTTTAGTTGTGCACCTTTCTTGGCTCGTTCATCAGCCTGCTAATTATGAATTCGGGCCAGCTGTAGAAGCTAATAGTTTCATACAATTTTGCGAGGAGTTTTGCTGTGTCTATGCTTCGTCTGAGTTCAAAATTTCTTGGGGAGATTTGACCACTTATGGTTCTGAAGGTTAATTCTGAGTCACATATTCCTACCACTTTAGCATTTATTAAGTTCTTCAAAAGAGACGGGCATGGGAGAATTGCCTGGGCTTCTGCCATGCTGTTTGTTTTGATCCTTAGTCCCCATGAGAAGCTGACAAGGCCCCCCTTGCACTGTAAGCTCCTGGGTTTCATCAACGAAAAATGTATATAATTCTTGTTCCAAGATCCACTGTTCAATTTGCTGTTGATGCAAATCCAGCATCCAGGCTTTGTTAGTTTTCTGGCTCATGATTGTGTTTTGCAGAAATAAGCCATCTACACCAGTACTGATTTTATTTAGCCACCTTTCTTCATATGTGTATTTAGCTTCTTCTATTTTAAGACTTGTATTAAGAAGTGATGCTTACAGATGTTAGCGATACTGCAGCCATGGCTATCTCCTTTGGACCTGGTTTTTTATTTTGCAAGACGACCTTGTTTCTGGCCTCTCAATATTTTCCAAGACAGGATTCTCGGGAGGATCTGCCACACTTTCGCTCACATAGGCTTTCCCTTTAGATATAAAGGATATTTCTTATGTCAGTATGAAATGAAATCAACCCAACTATCTACATTTTGAACAGATTGAACGAGGTCATGGAACGCTAGATTATATGCACTCGCTACTGGGCATTCCAGGAAGAGATGACTAATATTTTATTCAGTGCTCCAGCGTAGATAGCAGAAAGAAGGACCTACAATGCCTCTTTTCTGAAGATTCTCTGCCATCAGAATTCTGTTATGAGTTAGCAGCAAACAGAAGAAATTGACTCTTGGGAGACATGTTTTTCCCAGATGGATCTCCATCTCGATTGAGAGATGTTTGGATCAGATTCTATTGCTAAAAGTAGGTGATATCCTTCCTTTACGTTGTAAGGGATTCCTCTGTCTCCCCATATGCATTCTTCCTGATTACTTTTGGAAATAGGTGCTGAACCACTTAGTTTGCATTTCAGGTCTTTCCATTGACCCTCAAGATACTTGAGAAGAGGAGCAGGAATCATCCAAGCTCTCCAACGTTCATATGCATTACAGCTAGAAATGTCAGCTAAAGACTTAGCACCATTTTCCTCAAGCCAAAAAAGGATGTTAGAGATCTGAGGATGTTCCCTCAAGGAGCGGTTTCCCATAATGTTGTCATCTTGTCATCTCCTAATTTTATTTCTGATCTGTTTCCTGTCAACCATGCTTAGGAAAGCTTAATAATTTGCACAGACGTTTTTAGCTGTTTCATATCGAGGATTCTCTATTTTGAGTGGGTGGGCTTCTAGACATATCCTTGTCTCGGTTACCTGAAAATATTATTTAATTAGTGTTTCCTTCCACCATCTATTTTCACTCCACACCATTTTCCAAACTTTCTTGGCCTGTATTGCTAAATTCATTTGACCAGTATCCCTAATTCCAAGCTCCCACAGATAGTTGGGCCACAACACTTTTGATCAACTAACCAGTGTAAACTTTTGCTTCCCATCAGTAAGTCAGACCTTTCCAGAGGAAGGACCTTATGAGTTTTCCAATTTTAGAATGGATCATTGCTGGAGCTGAGAATGATGATCATAAGAATAGAGTATATTCTCATAAGAGAGATTTAATCAGTATCAAAGCTGCTGTGAGGATTCAGCCACTGTGATCCCCAAGACAAAATTTATTTTTTATTTTTTCCAGAATTGGTCCAATTTTCTAGGCTATGAGACATTAACACCAAAAGGGTTCTTAATTACTTGAATGACTGCTAGTTTATTTCCACATTGAATTCCAATTCCCTTGCTCTTCTTGCTAGTTCTGCAACTGTTATATTCCAAGTGTTTAATTTATGGTTCTGCTTATTGTGTTTTCCACATGAGGCCTCTATGTATTGATCCATAAATGCTTTAACTCTATGGGATATTATCAATGTTACACAAAGCGGGAGAGAAGCAGGAGTGTTTTAGGAAGTGGGAGGGTGGGAAGCCTCATTTTCCAAAAATCCTCCAAAGCGAAGCGTCCCGGAAGCGTCTGTTATATATATTGTGTTTATATTCAAAGAAACACGCAGAAAGACAAATTAGCTGCAGAATATATGAAAACAAGCATATTTGTACATCAATATATATAGAAATGAAATCCATAGTACATCAATGATTAATCATTCGAGCATCAACCATCTAGATTCTATCAATTATAGACTTACAAACCAACATACAAATTTTTAACTTTTAAGCCATATTGATATAATAGAAAGTAGACCATAAACTTATGAAATGAAATCAGATATCCAACAACTGTCAACAATAACATGAGCCATGGCCAAATAGTTATGTTTACAAAATAGGCCATTTACACTGAAGTATGAAGACCGAAAGGTCCAAAACAATAAAGTTTAAAGTTTAAACTAAGCTAGTTGCTAAATACTATGAATCTATCATCAATAGACTATGACATATAAAGTAATGAAGAAGGAGAATCATTAAACAACTATCCCATCCTCCTTCCACCACCACGACTATTGCGTGGGCCTCCACGTGGTGGTAGTGCAGAAGTAGATGCAAATGGCCCTAGTGTTGTAGCTGGAATCCTGGACATGGGGACCATGACAAGGTATGGGGGTGGCATCTCAACATGATCATCATCATCCAAAAGAACACTCTCCAATTGCTCTAAAAGCAATACTCCACCCTCCAAATTATCCTCCTTCGAATTGTTATTCCAACACCTCAAGTTTTTATCTGTCTTTGCCACCTCGCAGTAAAGGGATAACAATTGCAATGAACATAGACCAAGCTCTCTGCCCGACCACATTCAACCTGTTCCTTTTGACGCTATGGATGAAACTGTAGGTGCTCCAACACCTCTCTGCAAAAGAAGTGTTCACCACCTGTGAAAGCACCCGTGTTGCCAAACGTTGCAACTGTGGGGTAGCACCGCCATGCATGTTCCACCACTCAAGAGAACTCGGATTCTCTCGAACTCTAATTGCATGGTTGGTCCCAAAGGCACCATTGCTAAGAATGTAATGGCTCAATTGTCTCCTTACGTTGTCACACTCCTCGTCCGGGATCAATTTTTCTAATGCTTTCATATAACTAGCTTGATCCTCTTGATCCTGGTGTGGCCTTTTCTCGGACCCACCAACAGGTGTTGGTGATGAAAGCCATGATACATGATAATATTTAGGTGTTAGCACATATGCTAAGGCATGTAGTGGAATATATAGCATTTCCCCCTATTTTTCTACCTCTACACGAATATGATTAAATAGGTTGACATCTCTAGGCTCGACAATATCTTTAATCTACCCTAGCATGCTATCCATTTGCTCATACACCTCCCAATTGATTGGCCGATTTGAATTTGCAAACTTGATCATGTGATAAATTGGCTTGGTGAATTGCAAAACATATCGAACCTCAGAAGCTTCCTAGGAAGCGTATGGGAAGTGTCCTAGGAATCGTACGTGTTATCCCCACTTTTTAGGGATAACTAGGAGATCATGTCTCAAGGCCCACAGGTCCTAGACATGGAGTATCGAGAGCAGGATTGACTTGAGCATGGTCCTGGAGGGCCCACCTTTTCTTCATTCATCATCTTTTGTCTTGTCAACAACAACAACATCCATCACCATCGGCTTGATCCTGTATCAGAGGAGGTTCTTGCTCCATGAGGTAATTGGTCTAGGTATCATGGTATGTGTCACTTTTGATCATTGAAACCTTTAAATATATGCATCTGCTTCCTTTTATCTCTAACAACTGCTTGGATCTTACATTAGCCCACTTGACCATGCTTGGGGAAATTGATAGGGTGCCCTAGCAAGCCTGTGCCCATAGGTATTGGTTTGCCACTGGGGGAATTTCTGCAAAGCCATCGTCCGCTCCCATCATAGCACCACTGTTTCATCTTATCTCCCGCTCATTTATCCTATTCCCCTTGTCCGGGCATTGGTTTGACCTATTTGCAGGATTGCACCTTATCTCGTGGGAAGAAGGGGCTAAGGGCCCAGAAGGTAAAAGCAGTTGGTAAAAGACAAAAGCCTAGAAATAAAACCGCGAGATGTTTGGCCCAGGGATCCCCGAGAAGGTAGTAAAGAGCCTCTCAGCAAGAAACAAGAGGGACCCAGAAAAATAACAAAACAAGACCTAGTCAGAGGATAGGGGGTCTCATCACGAGCCAGCCTATTAGGTCCATGGGTACCTAACAGTATGTCACACACCCACTACGACAATCTAGATTTTTCGTCTTTTTTTTTCGAGGGACAGAATCCCCAAATTTCTATGGGGCCTAGCACAGACCATCCCTCCCCTTATCCTCCTCCATGTGATCGTTGGCTATGACTACAGGCCTTACCAAAAAGGCACTTCCGACTTTCATGTTTCGGGATTTCTGTGTGCGAGCTCTCCTCGGCTCCCCGTCCCTTGAAATGTCGAAACACCGAAACTTATTCACACTAAACCAGCTCATCCATAGAGCGCGTCGAGGTTTCATATACCGGGATTTCGCGACTTGCGAAGACGAGGGGTCTTGCCCTCTGGTTTCCCGGATGCCGAAATGCCGGAACTTATTCACACTAAATGGACTCATCCACAGAGCGTGTCGGGGTTTCGTATACTGGGGTTTTGCGACTTGCGAAGACAAGGGGTCTTGCCCTCTGCTTTCTCGGATGCCGAAACGTCGGAACTTATTCACACTAAACTGACTCATCCATAGAGCGCGTCGGGGTTTCGTATACTGGGATTTCGTGACTTGTGAAGATGAGGGGTCTTGCCCTCTGGTTTCTCGGATGCCGAAACACCGGAACTTATTCACACTAAACCGACGGTCCAGATCACTCATGGATCAACGACCACGATCACATCGCGATTTTGGGAATCGTGAGTTCGTGCGGTCTTACCCTTGACCACTCCAAGTCGCGAGTCAGCAAAATGCTACCCAACTGCCACGTGTCATGTGCCGATGGACGGTTCCGAATACTTTGGGACTTTCAGGACTTCGTCGAGTCCACTCTCCTGCCTATGTAAGGGTTAAGATCGATGGTCAATAGAGCTCTGACAGATCCTTGGATCTACGGTCTTGGATCCCATCGCTACTTGCGAAGGCTGAAGGGATCGAGGTATTAACACCTGCGCTCCTCCTCTAGATCCATCGGTCTTGACAAATCTGGGGTATTTCCGAAAGGATTCCGACTGTTGGTCTACCAAACGATGGGGTATTCTCTTTCGATAATTGGACTCGCTATCCTTTTTGAGCTTGATTCACGAGATTCAACCTCTCGGGGCTTCGAACTCCCATGACTTTGAAACCTGAGAGAACTACTCTTTCTTGTACAAGGTTTCCAGACCTAGGTCGTTTGGACCTTCAGATGATTCTTGGGTAATTATCCCTAGGCTTGGTGCCCTGACTGAGATGCCTTCCTAATTCGCCGAGCTATGAACTCTGTGACCGGGGTAAAGTAAACTCATGGGTTTGCTATAACGGTAGTCTTTTCAAGGAACTCACTTCGACTCTGAAATGTGAGGAAACTCCCCAGAAAAAGGTGCCTTCGGGAATTAAACCAGGACAGAGCGCAAGTCAAGTAGATGGGACAATTCTCAAGAGAACGGACTCGTATTCTGAACTTATTCATTCTATACTTAAATCTATTATGGTCGTATATAAGTATAAGCATGCATCCATTATTCCCAATCAAAACACAAGGCAATCACTTCTATACAGAGACCATTTATGAGTGCATAAACATGAGCATGCATCCAGGATATTCAATTCAAAATACAAGACATAAACACTTATCAGAAACACCGGGCATGACACGACTGCTAAGAGGGGTGCTCGTTTCCACCCAATCGTAGGCTCAGTGACTCCAAACGGATTTACCACTAGCCACCCCCGAGCTAGACCACGATGCTTGAGATTCAGTTTCCTACTTCCAGCTGAACGGAAGTCAAGGACGAAGGTTACTCTCCTTCTCCTCTGTTCAGAACTCCCTGTATTTCCAGAGTTCCTCTCCGGTTCTCTTCTGTGATCCCTATCGCACGTATTCTCTCTCCCCCCGTTCCCCACACTTCCTTTCTTGCCTTTTCTGCAAGATTGCGTGTGGCGCGAATTCCCCCGTCCGTGGTCAGGTCTGAGAGCTTCTACGGATGGGCGGTTTGCCCCCATTCCCTCATTAACTCTTAAAGAGCCTCCCCACCTACCATCCTGATGGGTAATTCATTCCAGGGTCAGAGAGTTGGTCTTGGTCTTTCAGCAAGTAAAAACTAGTATGGTATTGGTTCGGTGGAAGTTAACACAACCATTCCAGGTCCCTTCCACCACCTCTCATTAGCCGTTGTGGTCTCTTTTAGCACATCCCCTCCCAGCAGTCATGCAACTTGTATTCATAACATAATTTACATTCATCGACCTTTTATACAAAGGTCCGTCAAATTAAACATTCACATCTTTGAGTTTGCCATAGTTCTTGGCCAATATAGTTATTCTTACAAGCTGGGGGAAACAGGGTGTTACAATTCCCTCCCCCTTAAAGGAACATCGTCCTCGATGTCCTATCTATCAATATCACGTGTATGTACAGAAGTAAACAAAATCGGATATGCCTGTTTCATGGCATCTTCCATTTCCCACGTAGCCTCATCTAGGCCAAAATGTTTCCACTGCACCTTGACCTGTGCAATGGTTCGGTTCCTGAGTGGGGTTTCCTTTCTGTCCAGTATGCATTGAGGTTCTGACAGGTATTCTCCCTCCGGTTCCACCTGGATCACAGACCAGTCAATTATATGATTAGAATCATGTACATATTTCTTCAATAATGAAACATGGAAAACATTATGTGCTTTTACAGTGGGAGGAAGTGCTAGTCTATAGGCTGCAGGTCCCACTCTATCTAGAACTTCAAAGGGTCCACAATACTGAGGTGCCAACTTGGCACAAGCTCCCATCCTCAGGGAACTCTTCCTGGGCCTAACTCTGAGATATACGTGGTCTCCCGTCTTGAATTCTCTTGGAGTTCTCTTTCGGTCGGCATAACTTTTCTGTCTGTTCTGAGCGACCTTTAGATTTTGTTTTATCTGAGTCACTTGTTCCATTTCTTTCAATATGTCGGGTCCAATAGTAACTTTGTTCACGGGATTACTCCAACTGACTGGAGTGTTGCACGATCTACCATAGAGGACTTCGAAAGGGCTCATCTTCAGGGATTCTTGGTAGCCATTGTTGTAGACGAATTCCACCAATGGCAGGTAATCTTCCCATTTTTTGGGTTGATGCATTACATGCATCCTTAGCATGTCTTCTAAAATTTGGTTCACTCTTTCCGTCTGTCCATCGGCTTGAGGATGATAGGCTGTGGTAAACAGTAATTTGGTCTCCAGACCAACCATCAAGGATTTCCAAAAGTTGGAAGTAAATTTCGTGTCTTTGTCAGACACGATCTCTTTAGGCATACCATGTAGTCTGAATATCTCCTTCATGAATATGTTGGCGATGTCTATTGCCTTGCAAGTTGACTTGATGGGGATAAAATGAGCGGACTTGCTCAGTTTATCCACCACTACCATGATGGCTTTATTTTGTTTGGTCGATGTTGGTAATCCGGTGATGAAATCCATGGAAATGGTTTCCCATTTCCATTCCGGGATTGGTAGAGGTTGTAATAATCCTGCTAGGTGTCGGTGTTCTGTTTTAACCTGTTGGCATTCTATGCATTTGGCTAAGTACTCAGCTATGTCTTTCTTCAATCCAGGCCAATAGAATTGTTTCCTGGTGGCCGTGATCATCTTCTGGTATCCTGGATGACCAGTATATGGTTTTTTATGTAGTTCATCCATTATGAACCTTTTCAAGTCGTCACAATCTGGAATATACAATCTGTTTCTGTAAGTTAACAGGCCTCCATCTATCATCTGGTAGCCTTCACACTTTATCCCTGTGGGTTCTTGCTCCAGGTACGAGGTCACGGTTTGGAAGAATGTGTCTGTTTCTTGTGCATTCTTAACTCTTTCCCTGACGTTGGTCTCGCAGGTGCTCACCGCTGCTAGATGAATTGTTTTCATACTTCTGCTAAGGGCATCGACTACCTTATTTTCCTTTGCCTTGATATGTTTGATTTCGAAATCAAACTCACTAAGAAGGGCCATCCACCTAGCTTGTCTAGCATTGAGTTTTGGTTGGTCAAACAGATGTCGCAATCCATAGTGGTCTGTCATGAGTACGAATTTCCTTTCCAGGAGGTAATGCCTCCACATTTTCAAGGCATGCACTATGGCGGCCAACTCTAGATCATGGGTCACATAGTTGGCTTCGTGCTCATTCAATTTTTGGGATTCATAGCAGACTACACTTCCTTCTTGCATAAGGACTCCCCCGAGCCCTTCCTTACAGGCATCTGTGCACACGAGGAAGTCGTTTTTGGGATCAACGATCTTCAACATGGGTGCATGGGTTAGAAGGTGTTTCAGGGATTGAAATCTTTCTTCACATTCTTGTGTCCACATGAATTTAGCTCCCTTCTTCTGGAGGGCAGTGATTGGACAACCAATCTTGGAGAATCCTTTTATAAAACTCCTATAGTATCCTGCTAAGCCCATAAAGGATCTGATATCCGAAACGTCCTTTGGGGTAGGCCATTCCATGATGTTGAAATAATGTAACTGCGAAGAGCATTCTTATTATTATTGTTATTTTATTATTAGGATTAATCCCCATTGTGGATTAATCATGTCGGTAATTGTATAAGGACCAAATCCCTTTTTGCGGATTGGTCATCGGACAATTATAAAGGGCAGAATAAGAAGTCGGCCCCATCAGTTATTATTGAAGAAACCCAGAATTAATTAAAGGTGGGTTTACCCACCCAGAGTGAGAGGTCAACCCTGCCAGTAAAACCCTCTCACACGTGCCAGTCTTGTATAAATAAGAGGCTAGCGCCTCACTTCTAACACACAACTCACTTGCTCATTCTCTTATGAGGCAAGCTGCAATTACCTGTTGGAGAGAGGGAGAAGAGTGGCGCATCTCTTGGGGAGGACTATCTGTATTGGTTTGAGTTACCTCTTGAACATTGTGTTAGCAATTTATGATAAGGAAGTTTTTGCTGTGTTTTCTTCCCCTAGAGGGTTTCCCAGGATAAATGCTGTGTCTCTTGTGAATGTGTATTTCTCAGTGATCTTGTTCTTATGATGCTCTTATCTATTGAAATGCAAAGAACTATAATAATGGCATAAACATTAACATGGTATCAGAGCTAACCTGAACGAAGCATATTTCGCAAGAGGAAAAATGTCACTGTTACCGTACCCAAAAATTAGGGTTTTGCAAAAGTGAATCTTTTCAGCTCCCTAACCACCTAAAAAGCTACGCCCTCCCCCAAGGATCATTTTGGCACTTAGAGTGCACCTTTTCAGTGGCTAGATCTCTCGGAAAGTGAAACCCTAATTTCATAAAGTACCAGAAAACTAGAAATCCAGAAGTACCAGAAGTACCAGAAAACTAGAAGCACCAGTCCAGAAATTCACAGATCAAGTTTGAGGGGGTAAAAGTTGGATTTTCGAAATTCCAACTGCACCAGCTAACACGCCTCAACTCAGCGCATCTATCCCCTGGATCAGAATTTCAAAATTTGAAGTTTGAAAAATTAGGGTTTCCTCATAAAACCCTAAGCTGTAGTCGCAGTTGCAGTTTTAGAACCAGTTGCAGTTGCAACATGAGTTGCAGTTGTAGCCGTAGAACCAGTTGCAATCACCCTTGAAGTTTTTCGTAATGATTACCGCTGCTACTAGATGGAGCCACTACCTGCAAATGCTATCCGAGGTATGTACTCACATATGTTTAATGGTTAAACCCTAAAGAGTATTTGCAGGTGAAGGGATCTCTTGCCATATATCCAGAAGGAT
>JASDQU010282798.1:1250-14605 GCA_032191745.1 Picea mariana
CCATTTGCTGACGAAATCAAACGTTTTCGGTGGTTAATGAGCACGCAGGGGGCTCGCCCAAACCACCGAAAGTCGCCTTTTTGCACCCTTTGAATAAACCAAGTATCAAGAATTTTATTGAAATATGAAAAGAGAAAACTAGTTGAGCATGCGACCAATAGCTTAGGATATCCCCTACAAAGTTCAACCGAAAAGACGGTTTTACTTTGGGAGTTAACAAAATCCATAATCCATTTATCAAAAACATGTAAAGTTACTTGGGGACTAAGTGGAATTTCATCCCTTATGGATAGTTTTCCCACCCTATGACATACATCATAGGTCTGACAGTATTCATTTGTGTCCTTATGTACTATAGGCCACCATAATCATGTGCGCAACACTTTATGTGTTGTAGGATTTCTTGCATAATGCCCTCCATCTATGCCTTCATGTGCTTCTGCTAACACCATGGAGAGTTCATGCTCCATCACACATCTTATCAGAATTCCATCTGCACCTAACTTTTATAAATGACCTATAATTAGTTGATATTCTGCAACACACACTACCAACTATTTTTTCTACACGACAATAAATTTCTTGGGAGCCATTCTTGTGCTCAAAAATCCAACAATGTCAGCAAAATAATCATCAATAATCTAAACAGAAAATAAGTTAGCATTGGGAAAATTCTCCTCCAAGTTCCTTGACTCCTCTCCATTAGTAATTCTTGATAGATGATTTGGTCCTGCATTCATCTTTCCTAGTTTTACTATGATTTCAAAATCAAATTCCTGGAACAATAACAACCATCTATAGATCCTACCCCCCAACACTGGATTTTTAACTAAGTAATTCAATGTGGAATGATCTGTAAACATATTTAAATGTTGACCCAATAAATAATGTTTGAACTTTTGTAAGGCATATACCATAACCAGACCTTCCCTTTTTATAGTATTACAGTTCTTCTCAAACTCAGATAAATTTATACTAGCAAAAGATATTGGGTGATCAATGTCTCCTTCACCTAGTTGTGCCAAAAATGCTCCAAGTGCAATGGATGAAGCATCCTCATGCACATGAAATTGTTTTGTCCAATCTGGAAAGCTCAAAATTGGTGATGTCACCATCTTCTCTTTCAGTATATCCAAGCTCTCTTGGAATTCATCGTTCCATTGAAACCTCATATCTTTATTTGGTAACTTCTCCATGAGCGCAGTAATCTTTGCATAGCCCTTTATGAATTTCCTATAGTACCCTATGTGGCCCAATGTTTCTCTCAACGGTGCATTGACTTTGGTGGTGGTAAATTGATAATAACAACAATCTTTGCAGGGTCTACTATCAAGCCATGTTTGCATACAATGTGTCAAAGTAGGATGCCAGATGGTGTATTGAATATACATTTATTAATGTTCAAGGAAATATGACATTGCCTACATCTCTCTAACATTAACCTCAAATTTTCTACATGGTCCGTCAATAAACTGAATATTGTCCAATCATCCAGATACACCTCTAAAAACTTATGTATAAAATCCTTGAATGCAGCTACTACTACTCTAGAAAATATTGCTAGTGCATTATTTAAACCAAATGGCGTTATTGTGTATTGATATGACCCCCACTCTGTTTCAAATGTGGTTTTTCACTTGTCCTCCGGAGCAATTATGATCTGATGGTAATATGAAAATCCATCTGTGAAAGAGTATACTTCTTGTCCTCCCACATTCTCTAAAACATCATCTGTAAATGGAGTAGGAAAAGGATCATGCAGAAATGCATCATTTAATTTCCTCAGATCCACACATATCTTAATCCCTCCAATATTCTTTTCATGTACCACCATTGGACTAACCCACTCTAATTCTTCGACAGGCTCTATGATTCCTGACTCTAGCATTCTTTCAAGTTATGCCTTAACCTTCTGATTATAAATGGGGTTTAATCTGTATGGTCTCTGTCTAACTGGCCTTGCATGTGGTTTGAGGGGTATCTTCATTTCTCCAAGTTCTCATGTTACCCCTTTCATCTCTGAAAATGTGGTTGGGAATAAATCATTATATTCGCGCAATAATTCAGTTAACTTTTCCATTGTCTTACTGTCCCAGTAATTTCCAATGTTGGCTATATTGGGATTCTCTTCAGTACCAATATTGAAAATTTTAATATTCATAGGTGCAGTGACCTCTTTTTATTGTAATTGGTGTCCTTCCAACCATCTTTCTCGTTCTCCTTCTACTATATGTATGTCACGTGGGTTTTCTTCTACTTCTTCATCCTTTGCGACCTGATAACAATAAACTAGTTGTCCAAGTGTTTCTTTTATGTAATCTCTATCTAATGTCAATGTATCTACCCCATACTCTTCAAATATTTTCTTTTTTATCCTCTGTAATGCTAGATGCACCCATGGAATCTCACTTTCAAATGTAAAAGTCTTAATAATTTTTTGTTGCACTGCACCCCAACTCACAATTTCTTTGTACATTTCCTACTCCTTGTACCAATTACTTGGTATTCATTATAATGTATGAATAAATTAATGTATCCATTCCCCTAGTGGTATCAATCTCTAGTTAGTGACACAATCATTTATGTGATGTCTTGGGTTCCCTCTTCCATCATACTTTTGTAAGGGTCTCTCCTACTGACTCTTAAAAAATATTATGTGCATCATGAAGGTGTGTCCCTTAATTCTATAGCCAACACTAATAATCTATGACTATCCAAAACCTTTGATTCAAACTCTGTCAAGAATTTTTCTAAATTGTCCTTTTCAGTAAATATGGGAAACTGTCTTACTTCTGTCCCAACCAATCTTACTTTGCGTGTAACTTTGGCGCACCTCTTAGTATAGACTTCATGCAATATTTGATGCCATTTTTATACTCCGGTATCTAAATCTGACATGTCGGAATCGATACTCCTCCAACTAAGTAGTCCATGTGTAGTTGGATTCATATAGTCTTCCTCTCGTGCAGTAGTTCTATACAATTGGTTCACATCATCCTCTAGAACATTTTCAGGAACATGTTCTACATATCTTTCACAATCTGATGGATCTAAAGGTGCTACCACCCTAAATTTCCCAGCTTCAAATATCATCTTTATAGACTTTAAATTAATTATGGCCTGATTATCAAAGGCCCAATCAATTCCCAATATAGCTGGAAATGGTATAGATTCATCCACCATATCCATTACTTCAAAGTTTGGTGTGGTGTGCACACCATATAGATCCACCATTGTATTCTTCAATATACCTATGGGAATCACTCTCTTATGGTTTGCTAGCTTCAATTGGATATTGAAATAACCAAGTATACGTTCTCCCATTGCTTCCCAAGTTTTCTTTGGAAAAATGTTGACATCTTATCCTGAGTCTAGGATAAAATTTCCCATGTTAAAGTCTCCTATATTTGCATTCAATCTAAACTCTCTACTAGTTGTTTTATTTCTATGGACTTGATTAATATTCTTTGGTTATGTTCCTACCCTTTATTCTATGCTATATTTCTCAAGCATATTTTTAAATAAATACATGGCATTATTATCATTAAGTAATTTAAAGCAAGATTCCAAGAAATTATTTAAGTTACTTACTTTCTTTGTTTGCTCTCCTTTGTAAGTATGATCCAAAGACTAAGGCGTATAAAAAATAGGAGTATCATACCTCTGTGCAGTGTTTGATGTGGAGGCTTCATTCTCCTTCTGGAACTCTTTCTTTGCTTCCTTGAAAGTTTCCTTCTCCTTCTTTGCATCAAATTGTTGTTGTGGTTGAGTGTTCTTATGAATCCAACACTAAGATTCCTTCTTATGATCTTGCACATATGCTCCTGCCTTCACTCGTCCTCTAGTCGGTATATTGATGTTCCTCCTAAGATCCCTTATTTCTGCAGCAATCCATTGAACATTATGGTTATTCAGATTCATCTTCTCCTAGATCTTCGCCATTAACTTCGGGCACTCTTCTGTCACGTGATTTGTTGTGCGATAGTACATGCATGTTGTTGTTGGTTGAGTACAATCTGTGGCACAGTATCCTTGTTGTTGAAAATTATGGCAGATAATAGGCCATCTACCTCTGTCCATTCCTCCTCTTCCTCTGCCTCGGAATCCTCCTTTGTTCCCCTGTGGATCCATGTTTTGTTGATGATATTGTGGTGCCTGATTATACTGCGGGGGTTGTTGAAACTATGGAACTGCTTGAAATTGTTTCACATTTCCAAACTATGGTGTATTTTGTCTTGCTATCAACTCATCCTGCATATTGTATGCATCTGATATTCTTTCCTTCATTAACTCCAGAGTTCTACAAAAAAATTCTTCATGCCCCACTAATTTACAAAAGTTACTTAAATTACTCTTTGGTTTTGTCTTGTACTTCTGAATCATAGGGCAGTGATAAGGATCATTCCCATGTGTCTTTCATATATCACACTAAGGCCCTCCTGTAGGAAATGTATTTTGAATCCCTACTCCTATGTACTACACAAATGTCAAACACTCATTCGTGTGATGTCCTTCTGATCTACACAGGGTACACCACGTTGCTTCTCTTTTCTCCCTACTTTTATTCAAGTTTAATTGCACTATCAGGTTCTTCGGGTCTTCCTTCAGCTCCTCTATAATTGGATTTGTTTGCTTATATTGATACTCTACTAACTACATCGCTTCTTGTAGTGCCTCTGCCTAGGTTTGAAATTTATTTTGTCTCATTGGATATTTGAAGTGTGGTAACAGAGAGTTTATAAACAATTGTCTATGTTGCATGTAAGAAATGGGATACTTCAATTTACCTTTCAATGTCTTGAACTTCTAATCAATTTCCCATATGGATTCTCCTGTTTTTTGTCTAGCCTCAATAATCTCATTCATAAATTGATCCTTTGATTTTGGCCTCTGAAACTCAGTGATTAGTGCCTGCTTGATCTCTGCTATTGTTCCTGGTGCACCCTATGGATTGTTTACTACTAGATTCATATATCAATCTAGCACGTGGTTTCTGAACATTATTGCTAGTTGCGCTACTTTTGTTGCCTCATCAGTGACTCTTTTCACTTCCCATATTCCCTCACAGGTGAATAGGTACTTCTTTGGTTCTTCTAATCCACCCCCATGAAACTTTGGTAATATTATTGTTGGATCTACGCATGTCATTCTTGAATGTATTGTACATACTCTATGTGGTACTATTATCTGTGTATTGTTATTCGGACTTGAAATCCCACTGGTACTTCTACTAGTACTTCCACTTGTACGACTACCTGTATTATTGCTGGTACTTTCACTTGTACACTCACTTCTATTATGATCTCCTAGATTCTTCTGACCGTTAGTCACTTGTTCTCTAAACAACTCTTTCTTTAATGATGTGTTAATCGTACATCAGGTTGTAAGTTCTACTTTGATTCGGATATAGATAGGGGTATCTGCTTCCTCATTAGATATTTCTCCTCTAGTATTTCTTTCATATATGGAGCGTTGTATTTATTCAATGTGCTCCATAGCATGGAGATCCTCTACCTCTTCTTCACCACTCTCCAAGCCTTCCCTCTCGACTAGTGCTATTTTCTTATTATTGAGAATATACTCGTAGGGTCTTCCACTACACGTCATTCCTGCCTTCTACAAAATTTCTTGGATCTCCTCTTGGTCCATCATAATGGGATATTTCTCTTTATTGCACTCTTTTCTATCCATTTCCCCCTCCATATCAGACCTTCCTCAGTGTTTCCCTAACTCCCCCATGCACGCAGGGTAGTTTAGTTGTCTGATTCCATCGTTAATACCCCTTTATCATACAATAATCTCTTGATTTAAGTGTACAACAATCTAATGTACCTTCCCCTTGGGCCCTTAATAAAATATTTCTCTGCTATATTGTAATACTTTGATGTATCTACTGCAAACTCAGTGATATACCCCACTACAATGTTGTCTAGCCAGAAATCTATTGTGTGCGTGAATTTATTATTCGCCCTTTTCAACAACGCGATACTTTATTTTGTCCACTCCATTGATCTAACTCTATTTATTGGATGGGTATCTTTCAACCGTTTTATCCACTCCTGCAATAGCGTGGGAAACTCACTAAAGGAAATCTTGTGTATCTTGTTGAGTACGTATCTCTCCAAATATTATATTGGCTTAAACCTAGAGATTTTATTATCTTTGTGGGCAAACTCTAATTCATGAACTGTCAACCATATTTCAATATCCAATTTCATGGGGTTCCAACCTAAAACCATCCCCTTTCTTAAGCCATTGCGATGTTAATATTATGGTAGCTGTGGGAAGTATTTACCTCCACGTGTAAACCTAACGAGAATAGAAGACTCTGGAAAGCAAGAGAAAACCCTAATGAGTTGGCTAATAACCCTAGAAGTATTGTCAGCTCAAGAAGATAATTTATATTAGGTTATTAGCCTCTAAGAGAAGAAGCCGGCCAGAAATAATAATAATATACTGAACAAACATGTACCCAGAAGGAGAAGTCAACCCCAGCAAATCTCGCAGAACCACTATAAATACAGGGCGCCAGTTCTCATTTGACTCATCTCAGAATTGCAGAGCAGCAAATGGTGCACACTGCAGTTCCCAGTTTGGTGTGCACATGTGGAGGAGAGTTGCAGGTGTAGCTGCTACAGCAACCATTTTTCAGTGTTGGCTTGGACTATCTCTTGGCTAGGGTTTGGACTATCTGATCAGCTATTGTTGGTGCACTATCCTTGGAGAAATATGTGCTACACATTGCTTGGACTATCTCTTGGCTAGGGTTTGGACTATCTGATCATCTATTGTTGGTGTTTTATCCTTGGAGGAAGATGTGTTACACCTTGTTTGGCTATCTAGCCTAGAGTTTGCTTCCAGAGTAATTCTCAGTCAAGGTTAAGGTGCTCGGAGGGTGGCTTCGGCCTATGGTTGGGTGACAAGGGTATTGTAAATGGTAAAACGAGGACACAATATTCTATATTCTAACAGCTTATGGGCCCACACCTCCTTCATTCAATCTATACGCTAGAAGGAAACATAGCCACTAGGATATTGAGCTCGTTGAGGAACTATCGCTAGGGTTACTAGCAGAAGCAGTTTCCAAGACATTGTCGCTAGGGTTACTAGCAGGAGCAGTTGCAGAAACCCTAAACTTCTTGTTGAGGAACCTTAAGTGAATGGATTGACCTAATCTCTGGATAAATCAGTGCGCTATAGCCTAGCGCATTCCCTGATACTCTCAGCAAGCCAAGACATGAAGATAGAGTTTGTGGTCAAATCTAGGGTTTGACCAAGTCAAAGCAGCCATGACTTATTCTATGAAGTCAGAGAACAAGTTAGATGGAGCCTCTAACTTCATAGTGTGGAAGACAAGGATTGACCTCATCCTTGCAAAGAATAAAGTGTTGGATATCATGAAAGGAAATATCGTGAAACCAGAGTTTGAAGAAGGAAAAGAGAAGGAACCGCAGAACGTTGCAGCTATGGAGAAGTTCAAAGATGTTGACATCAATGCCATGAGTATCATACTGGATTATATAAAAGACCACTTGATACCCTACATCTCCCATCTTGACTCATCGAAGAAGATGTACGATGCCCTAACAAATCTCTTTTCAGTCAGAAACATTGGACAAGTTATGAGTCTGAAGAATGAGCTCTGTGACATGAATATGAATAATGACAATAGTGTAACATCATATTTTGTGAGGATCTCTCAGTTAAGAGATCAATTACAAGTTATTGGAGAGACCATTTCGGAAAAGGAATTGGTGAACATAGTACTCAATGGTCTTTCCAAGATGTGGGATGCGTTTGCCGCAAGCATGAACACAAGGAAGGAGTATCCGACATTTGAAGAACTTTGGACTTGATGTGCTCAAGAAGAATCAAGGATCAATGCAAAAGAGAAACCCCAAAAGAAGTACGACAATCAAGCCTTCACAGCAAGATTCAAGAACTTCAGGAACAAAAGGAAGTTTGGTTCAAGGAGGAAGCCAAATCAAGAGAAAGACATTTCAAAAGTACAATGCTTCAACTGTAGAAAGTATGGTCACTACAAGAATCATTGTCCTGAGCTAAAGAAAAGGAAGGAGAAACATGAAGCATCAATTGCTAAAGAAAAGGAACCTACAAAGAAGACTAAGCAAGATGGAAGAGACTTCTTCTTCTAAAAAGTAACAACACTCTTCTTATTTCTTGTACATATCTTGTTTGCATTGTCTCTATACATATCTCGTATATCTATCTCTTGGAAGATAATGTGTTCCAAGAAGAACTATACCTATGGAAGAACAAACAAGATGAAAATGGATATCATTAGATAATACACATGAAAGGATGAAATACAAATCATGTGGAAGCTATTAAGTCGAATCAATCATGAAGAGACTTAGAAGAAGCAAAGACAGAAAGAAGTCAGCAATCGAGAGGAAATTGGAAAAAGACTTATGACATTTTGTAGAAGACAACAAGATGAAAGCGTGGATTTTGTTAGACGAGAGAGCCAATTATATACTGCAGAAGACAATAAGGATGCAGATGGAAGCATGGACTCTTGTAGATAGAGGGAGCCGATTATATTCACTCTTACATGAAGCAAGGGTTAGGAGGGATATAATATTATGATCCATTGAAAATGATGAAGTATATATCCATGGTAGTAACCATGAAAGACAGTATGTGTTCATTTCAAGAATTCTTCCTCGAAGAGAAGCCTTAAAGTATCCCTGGTTGTCCATCCAGATCCGTGACCCTATGATGAAAGGAATAAGTGGAATCTCTAGGGCATGGAATCTATAAGAAACTCCATGGACCCAAGAGCTAAAGAAAAACATGAAGAAGAACATGAAGATTCCAATAAAGAAAGAGAAATCAGAACAACCAATCATTGTATCAAGGATCACAAGATTACCAGCCTGATATGAACTCACTAAAAGCAATCAAGCAGAAGAACTGAAAGTCGTGATAAAGAACAGTGTATGGAAAAATTATGAATGAAAGCATTGCGAGACCTAGAACTATAGGTTCTCCTAGATGGAGGGAGAAGACTATGATGATTACTTGTTCCAATAAACCAAACTTATCTCCCCATGAGTCATTATATCATCCGCAACATCCATGAGTTAGAGTTCTACATCAGATGAATACAAAGAATGTTCTCCAAATAAATTGAATAAAGAACGTATGAAGAGCAATCTCAAGACTTTGAGGCATACCAGAAAGAGACCCTTGTATGCAGATAGAAGAACATAACTTGGTGGAAGAACCTCCAGTGCACAGCAGAAGCGTGATGAAGATTCCCTATAACATCAAGATGATTACTCAGTAGATCAGATCTCATGATAACAGAAGAAGTACCACATGGATATGTTCCAGTTTTCCAACAATGATATACTCTATTGTTCAGATCTACATGAAGCCTTCACAGTGTTCCATACTAAAGTACATTTGAAATCAAGCATTACATTATCCATGATGAAGTCCAAAAAGGAGAAAATGGTTCTCCAATACATAACTCCACAGATGAGCGGATAAGCAGACATTTTGGTAAAGCTTCTATCCAAGAAGAAAGAGTTTACGTACTCAAGCTGGAGCTCATGGAAACAACTTCCTTATTGAAAAAGGAAGAAATGACTCCCAGGTTGGGAGGGAGCACTGAAAATATTATTGAAGGCATTCATTGAAAAATAGTCCATCTTAGATAGATGCTTTCCTATTCGGAAAGTGGATTGAGATTTCTGACGGACAGTGACTTCCCATTGTGGTTAACATGGGAAGTAGTTTGATTGTTGATGTATCATAGACAGTGACTTCCCATTGTGGTTAACATGGGGAGTGGTCTAGGGCAGTCTCTCTTCTTGAGGATTACTCAAGAAGACTGGCCTGCCTCGTCGGACAGTGATTTCTCATTGTGGTTAACATGAGGAATGGTTCATTTTTGGAGGTTGATGCAGGACAATATTTTCCTCTTATGGTTAACAGAGGAAATGGTCTAGACAGTCACTCCTTAGGGTTTATACATTCTCTCTAGGGTGCACTTTGATTAGTGTAGGAGGAATGGTCCAGGCTCAGCAATCAGGAACAGACATTCCTTAAGGTTTATACATTCTCTCCAGGGTGCACTTTGGTTAGTGTAGGAGGAATGGCCCAGGGTGGGGAATGGTCCAAGCTCAGTATTCCTTCTCCAGGGTGCACTTTTATTAGTGTAGGAAGAATGGTCCAGGTTCAGAAGACAAGATAGTTATTCTTCCTTGCTTGAGAAGAATAGTCCAGATATCTCATTGTTCTACTCTAAGGGCAGATATTCTTTCAGAGCTCACAGATGTGAGTGAAAGATTGGCCCAAAAGATTCATTTTATATCATAACATTGTTTATGTGTAGGTTGTTATTAGATGTTTGTTATGAAGATTGTATGACAGTAGATGAAGACTACTGTGGTGGATATGTTCCATTGTTCATGACTATACGTTGTTGATCAAGTACTTGTGTGTTACTTGGTGTGGTAGTGCACCACTGGATTGTAGTTATATACTACTATAGATAGAAACATTTGTGTTCTATCTTTGTTCTAACTACCTTGAAGACTATTAGCAGTTTGTTGGAGATAATCATCATCCAGATGAATGATGAACAGAGATTTTCCAGACGGAAAATAGTTCAGAGCATTTACTCTTCTAGAATGACTCTTGTATCACTCTATGGTGTGAGTGACTTATCCAGCATCATGTCTGATTACTCAGATGAAGTATGGTTTTGAGAGATGATGCAGCTGATGGTGATGGTGATGCTCATAATCTAGTCATGAGATATTCTAAACGACTATGTTGATGCTACCGGGTAAATGGTATATTTTTTTTTTGTGCTCAAGACCATTACATGTAATACCTCTCTAGCTAGGAGGGAGTGTTAATATTAATATTAACTTGACAAGAATAGAAGACTCCGGAAAGCAAGAGAAAACCCTAATGAGTTGTCTAATAACCCTAGAAGTCTTGTCGGCTCAAGAAGATAATTTATATTAGGTTATTAGCCTCCAAGAGAAGAAGTCAACTAGAAATAATAGTAATATACTAAACAGATATGTACCCAGAAGGAGAAGTTGGCCCCAACAAATCTAGCAGAACCACTATAAATACAGGGCACCAGTTCTCATTTGACTCATCTCAGAATTGCAGAGCAGCAACTAGTGTGCACTGCAGTTCCCAATTTGGTGCGCACATGTGGAGGAGAGTTGCAGGTTCAGTTGTTGTAGCAACCAGTTTTCAGTGTTGGCTTGGACTATCTCTTGGCTAGGGTTTGGACTATCTGACCAGCTATTGTTGGTGTGCTATCCTTGGAGGAAGATGCACTACACCTTGCTTGGACTATCTCTTGGATAGGGTTTGGACTATCTGATCAGCTATTGTTGGTGTGCTATCCTTGGAGGAAGATGAGCTACACCTTGTTTGGCTATCTAGCCTAGGGTTTTCTTCCGAAGTAATTCTCAGTCAAGGTTAAGGTGCTCGGAGGGTGGCTTCGACCTATGGTTGGGTGACAAGGGTATTGTCAATGGTAAAATGAGCACACAATCTTCTTTATTATAACACGTGGTATACTGCGTGATACATCCCTCCTTATCTGATCTTCTGAGTTCCAGCCAAAAACAAAACCATTGTTGGCTTCTATGGGTTGACCCAAGTTCGCAGGACGCAGATGTCTACAACCCGGGGATGGGATGTGTATCTCTCATAGGAATTTAACCTACTTAATGTTAACCTTCAAACCCTCATTAGATCTTATTCCAGACCACTTTCACAACTATTCAATGAAGAGAGCAAAATGAGGCTCAATCTTCAAGTCATGGCGGGGCTAAAAGAGGGCTCTTAGGCCTACGAAAAATGCAGCATGGAAAAAAGAAAATGAAAATTCGAGTGCTAACTAGGGCTCCCGTGAAGGATATGTACTACCAAACCAGTTACGACATGCAAAAGGAATAGCTAAGGTTGCAACTGGTCAGGTTTGGACCTAAGGCATAACGCTGGCAGTATGGATGGCTAATAATGCAAAATAGAAAATGCAGAGAAAAACTTATCCATATATGCCAATTTAGGAATATATACCTCAAGTGGAGTGGACGTATCCATCATTGTAAAAAGTCCCTAGAATCCTATTAAGCACATGTAAACTAGATTCTGACGGTCAAAATGCATCGTGAAATCTCAAAAAAGATAAATATTTTTGGATTTTTTGGATATGATAAAAGAACTCACACCACACACCTATGTACAAGGCACTACACATTTGGATGCTTTATACAAAGTAGAGCCCATGGATAGGCTCAGGCCAAGGATCTTTGTCATAATCAAGGAACTCATGAGCCAATGTTGGCATCATATGGCTCACCATACAGGGTCCATGCCACACAGGAATGAATGTCTGCAACCAACAATACTCATCATGAGTGGTTTCATGAGCTACGAAAGCTCCTTGATGGGATCCATCAAGACATGAAGGAATTATGAAATGCAAATCTTTGAGGGAAGGGGTAGCATATAATTTCGTGACAAGTTCTGAAAAAGATATCAGAGGAAGAAATGGGTTAAGAATAGGGGTCTCACTAGATTCCTCAACAAATGCCCCCATTCTTGGATTGAAGCTCATCATGCTAACTCTCATGGGTTCCAAACTAGAGAGGATGGATTCTCAATGATTCTCACCTTCCCTCAGCTTATCTATGGAATCCATGACTTCCAAGATTGCCTTTTCTGAAGGAACTCAAAATCAAGGGAGTCATCTGAACTTGGAGAGTCAATAACATGTTCAAGTGCAGTAGGTTGGTCACACTTCATATGAGGATGGAGGTGTTGACCAGTATTAGTTGATGATGATGGGATTGTCAGATCAACAATCTCAATCGCGGTGAGTGTCATGGTAGTTCTAGATGATTCAACATCCTTAGCATGAGGTACCACCCAAGGATCAGAAGACCCAAGGGATCTACTGGAAGATGAGGAGATCATGTTGATAGGAGCAATGTGTGTAGTGGGAGATAGAGGGGGAAGGAGAAAAATTCCCATGAGCGAAGTATCTTTGAACATCCTCGCACCAATGTTCAAAGTAGACTGCGTGGTATCATCAACAATGCAATTTCCTCGACCACCCACGTCGAGCCATGATACACGAGAGAACACTTTTGTTCTCTCTACAGAACATATTGTAACATACCCGGTGTTATCACTCCAGGAAACTACTTAGGGTTGTAAACTAAGTATGCCTGGTAACTTAAGAAATCAATAATCAATGTGTGTGGATCAATGGGATAACTGAGGATGGCTAATGAGAAGAACAACTTATCATGCATTCGAATGAGCCAGTGCTTTTAGAAACCAAT
>JASDQU010282800.1:4118-14605 GCA_032191745.1 Picea mariana
TTAGAGTAGCTTTGATATTTTCTTTTTCAAGATAGATAGTGAGTGACTTTCATATCTATATGTTGAGACCTCAACACACCCTAAAAAGGTCTCTGCCAAACTCTACTTTTTGGGTACCACTTATTGTTTATTTCGGAACAATGTTGTTTCCGCTTATCTTTGTTTTCTACAATTTCTCCTTGATTCTTTAGAAGTTTCCATGGACATGTCGAAACCATCACAACTTAAAGGGAGTAACAGTTGACTAAAGAATCAACCACTAAGTCATTTCACCTGATGCATCCAAATTTCGACACCTGGAAGAATCAGAGGTGAAAGAAAATTGTCCTAGAAAACTAAGGACATCGATCGTTAGTTTTCATCGGCATCGGTAAACGGGGAGTTGTTCTTTCATGATAAGAATTGCACAAGAAATTTTTTGATGACCGACGTCATTCAGCATCGGCAAAACGCAAAAGGAAATAGTCATTTGTGAAGAAAGGGAGGAATCGCCGATGGTCGATCCAGTAAAAATATTTCAGCGTCGGTAGTTTTTCTTTTGTAAGGAGTATCAACGAAGAATCCCGTAGCTCGGCACTAATCCCCAACTTCCTCTTTCAAAAAATGACACGACGGGATGTTTTAGCTTTAAGATACGCTAGATACGATGCATTTAATTGATTGATTAATTCCAAGATCACACATCAGTATCTAGTTCGTGCACAAAGCCCAATGAAAATTTTAACCTGTAGATACAATGCATCTCCCTCCGCGCCTTCGTCGTCAACCTACATAAAATTGATTACAGAGAATTGGAGGTAAGTAGTCTAAGTTTCATCTCATTACTTATATTAACAGCTTGATCAACTGGTAAGTTCTCTCTCGTTATATTACCCTGAATTATTATGAGCCAGAGCATTCTGCGTGCAAAGAGGTCCGAAACATCCAAAGGAGTGAGATGAGTGGCCCATAGAAGGCTTCCAAGGTATAGTGAGTATTAAGAAACAGATTTTAGCAACCATACAGGTTTGTACCAGTCTAGTTTTGATTTCATTTCACATATAAATTAAGATATAATATTATTCTATGTGTCAGCCCTAATTGAGCGTCTTCGGTTGTAGGAACGATGCCTCCAAAGAAACCTACCACCAGGAAATCTCCTAGAATCCCAAAGCCACAAGAATCAGAAGCAGGAGAAGGCTCCTCCCCATCCGTTGCAAGAAAATTGGAATTCACTTCCAAGCCAGTGCCCATCATCAAGACGATCACTAAAGAAGCCTTCGCTCAGCCCCTGGCCTTTGGGGACAAAGAGGTGAACATTGGGACCAAGACAACATCCTTGCAATGGGAAGATCTGTTCAAGGAAATCAAGCACGAAGAATTTCCCGAATATGCCCCACATAGCGATCCTAACATGAGGAAGCTTGATGATCAGGACTTCATCAACATCCACAAGGATTACCTACACATGGTGGTGAGAAGGACTTCGATATTCCCTTGCATTGAATTTTTGAAATGGATTATTGATCACAGCGATGCACAGAAGTGTGTAATTAATGATGGTTGGTCAAATCATTGGGGTTTTCCTCCCAATAAAAGTTCAAAGGTATTACAAGCTCAGGGAGCCAGATGAACATATGAACAAGGATTTTTTTGTGAACTTTTATCATAAGCATGACACCAGCAAAATCATGGTGTACTGGTGGAGAGAAGAAAAAAAATTCACTAACTGAAACTCTAGTTGGTACCTGACGACCAACCTCAGACAACCTTATATCTATCTAATGGCTCTCCTTTGTCAGTTGCATGGAGAAAAATATTGCTCCAAGTTTTCGGAGGCATGGATTCCTTTGGCTTATACTGTCATCGTCTCCAGAACAAGCTTCAACTAGGGCACAATCATCTCCAAACATCTTATCACCTGCATTCTACAGGCTCAGCAGTCGAAGGAAGGAGAAACTCCTGCCTTCTACATGGCATCTTTTCTATTGGACATCATCTGTGCAAGAAATGTCTTCGCAGGAATGAACCTGAGTTGGCATGCTTTCAAGATCCCGGTCCATATCTATTTTAGCATCTTGTGGGAGAACATGTATAAATATCCTACTCTCTCATTTGCGACCAATTTATCATATCTATTCATTTCTTACTATTCAATAAAGAGTGCCCAAGGCTGTCTGATGTGGCCAAAAAGGTTATATCAAAATTCAGTCACTGGTACCTGGACGAGTGTGAAACCTACATTAGGGTTTTCGGCGTCACAGAAGAACCACATTTTCTACCTATATATGTCCCCGACCAACTAGCACTAGGGTAAATATGTTACCAAACTATCTTGTAGAGTTACAACACCGCGTTGGTGAAGGATAAGAAACGGGAATTCATACCCTATGGGTTTCATATCGACATCTACCAAGTTAAAGACACTGCGTAAGCCAAAAAAGATGGATTAAGTCAATTGGAATTTCGGTTCTAGACAGGACATTTTCACAATCACGATCCCAAGGGTCTAGTCTCGAAACATGCATCACAAGTATCATCATGTTGGCCTTATGCCCACGAATGGTTTGAGGATAAAATCTTCACTGAAAATGATCAATATTGGGATGAGGTGGTGGCAAGAATGGTTGACCCTAGAATAACCAAGTTCAATTCCATGATTTGGGTAGAGCAAGCAGCGTCCTTGGATGAAAGAGGTCAAAGAGCGGAAGAAATTCTCAGGACTAGGGAAGAAAGGGTAGCATTCGAATCGACCGAAATGATGGAAGCTACCCAGGAAGCCCCTGTGCAGAACTGGATTTTTCTCGAAACTCCAGGTGCAAGGGAAAGAGGGACACCATTGCTCCAACATGCTCAGCAAATAATGGATCCAGCCCTCTTATCAAGTGTTTCAACTAGTAAACTGGAAGAGAGCATGGAAGGGGTAGGCAACTCCAAGCTCACAGACCCCAGTAACATAAACGGATCAGATGACCCTGAATCCACATTGCCGCCAGTCGATTCACCGGAAAGAGTGATGACTCAATCAAAGTTGGGTTGAGTGCCAGTCGAAACTAGTGCACCTAACCCTCTGTCAGAGTTCATAGATATATATAGTGATGATGAGAGTCTAGAGGCATCTCAGAAAACCTATGTGCATGTAGAAGAATAAAAGTAGCCGAAAGCGACTTAGATATAGAAACGCCCGATGTGTTGGAGACCTGAGAAAGTAGTCCTAAGGACAAGTTAGAATTAGACGTATCAAAAGAAATATCCCTGTAGAAGGATGTTGGCGATGCCAGGGCTAGAATATAGGCAAGTATTGAGCTCGCTCCTGACACATCCATTCCACTTGATACTCTGGTCCCCAATAAACATCAAGAAGAGGTTGGGCCTTCGGAACAAAACAAGGAGGTTCAAGAGTCTGATCTTGAACAAATATATATCACTGGTAGCCCGGGAAACATGCTTACATGGGGTAACCAATAGATACCAGAGCCGGTAGACGAAGTGGAAGACATCTATGTTGTCTCCTATGATCAAAAGAAGAAAGCCATAGTTCAAAGGACTACTAAGAAGAGGAAGATTATTCTGGACCATTCTATTTCAGTTACCACAGAGGAAAGCTTGATCAACACAATAGATCCTCACATGTCTGAACTAATAGGCATGGGAAGATCCCTGTCTGATGTTGCCCAGGATAGGGCCAGGAGGGATGAAAGAGAACTAGCGGATGCTTTGAAGAAACTAGAACACCTGCGATATATTGTTGAGTATTATAAAGGCGCCACACAGACTGCGGCATATTTGAAGAGTGAGTTTTCAGGAGTTTACAACGAGTACAAGAAATAAAGAACCATGTTAACTGAAAATATAATTGAATTTCAGGAGGACATTCTCATGGCTCTCACAGCATGCAAGGAGATGGAATGATGGCATGAAAGAGCGTAGCAAGCGGTGGAAAGGCTCGAATACATTAAGGTAGTTCAACAGGGTCGAGAAAGGGAAGAACATGGCATTCGGCTGTTAAACAAAAATAGCCTTGACTGCATAAAGAGATCCACAGAATATTGGACTAAGATGTCTCGGGATCCACATCGAGAGATCTAGGAACAATATGCCAAGTGCCAGAAGCACTGGGATAAAATTAATAAAGTAATGAAAGATATCAAGCTCCCCGAGTTTGGAAACCCTAGTGAGTTTACCGACATAAGAATCATTCTCAAGATGTATGCCGAAAAAGACTCCCTATTGGTCGAAGAGTGCGTGAACGTAACCTATGCGAGGCCAGGATAGGTGCGACAATTCACAGAACACCTGATCAGAGCTAAAACCATGTTGCAACAGTTGAATTCCACCTTGATAAAATACCGAGCACATGCAGTGGACATCAGAGGGATATATGCATCCCCAATGGAACAACACAGATTCTCTTGGGCCCATACTTATGAAGAACTTTTTATTAGATGGTCTGATTATGAAAGAATCTACCCTTTTCAAGAAACAAGTTGGGTGGATTGTTGAAACACTGTCAGAGAATGACTCCATGTGGCGATTTTTGATTAGCTCAAATTGTATTTTACCGTTAATTATTGTTAAGACTTTATATTATAAATAGGAACATCGACCAATGGTCTAGGGGTCGAGGGTTTGTTGCAAGAACTCTTTTCTTTCTAGTTGTTAAGAATTATTTTGGAGCTACTATGAATGAAGAAGTCCTTCTGGACCAGAGACGAAGTTTTTTTCATCATATGCATGTGTAATTGAGCCTGGAGAAGAACTATTTCCTATTCAGTTCATGAGCATATGTAACAAGTAAGAGCTAGCGAATATATTGTCAAGTTATCTGGTGCAATTGTTTTGCTATTCTTTTCTCTAATGATGGAAATGATGAATCGTTGTGTGGATTTATGATGAAGGATTATGGTAGATGAATTATTTTTCTTGCTATTGATCTTATCATATAACTGTTTTCTTCTAATTAGTATTCTCAAATAGTAATTGGATGCTCACATGGTTAACATATTATTACTAGGCCTATGGTATAGGATTATCATTTGCATGTTTGAGCAGCGGGTTATCCCAAGCTCAAACTCTTCTGTAGTAGTTAAATTTTCTCTCATCTTGTTTTCTTGGATAGTTTAGGTTAAAATCTCAGCTAGTGATCGAGTGCTCACACGATTAAAGTATTATTACTAGGCCTGTGGTAAGAGATCGCTATCTGCATGATCAAGTAAGGGTTATCCCGAGCCCAGCCTTTCCCAGTCTTTAGACTTCCTTATTGTTGTGTGGTCAATTTGGTTTATACCGGATTTTTCTCACATTTATCCTAACTAAAGAGAAAATACCAAAAGAGAAAATCCCTACTGAAGGAGATGCCTCCACAAGAAAACACAAAGCCCATCGATTAAATTAGTCAGATCGCGAGATTTGGAGAACCATTCCAATCACAAACGCTGCAGATTCTAATTGGGCCTTGGTGGGGGGTTTGGTTCCTACTATTGAGTTAAGGGGTTTAAGACCCATCAACACTATAGTCACAGAATCTGTGGAGCAAGAAGTGTGTGGGAATCAAGGAACTATTGGAAGGGAGCTTACAACATCAAGGCTTTGGTTGTAATCTCTCTTGCTATTATTTAATACAGATGCACTTTTCTTTCCTATATGAATATTATTTGTCCATATTGTATGATTCCTTGATCACATACATAGTTTCATATCAAGTAGGCTATGTTATTCTTGTATTCGTTAGCTTGTGTTCCTTTGTAGATATTTCTCTGTAAGCCTTACGACAAAGCTTGGATTGCATTGAAGAAATCAGATCTTCGATATTTAAAAGGTATGTTCTAGATCCATTTCTCATTTGATAATTGAAATCTAAGGAAAGAGTAGTGTATTGTCTTGTTTTGTTATAGTTTCATAGTGAAGCTAGGGGGATCTATTTGTGTCCTCACTTAACAATTAGCCCGATAACAGCAGACCTGTCAACAAAAATTATAATCCATTTGACCCATTAATGGATCAAAATATTGTATGCTACAAGTGAAATAATATTGGTCACGAAGCATGATATTACATAGAGATGAAGGAAGATAATCCTATGCCAAATGTCCCTATACAAACTACAACATGGAAAAGTAAAAAAAATCCACACAATGAAAACTATTGAATAGAATTGGTCGCTAAAGAATGCAAAGAAGAAGATGAATGGTTCATAGACAGTGGGTTCTCAACTCATATGACTGGATATCAAAGAAAATTTTTCATCTTGACAAAAAAAGGTGGAAATGTTGCATTTGGAGATGACTCATCTACCAAAATACTTGGAAAAGGAACTGTAAATATTGGAAGAGAAAATGTAAAAGCAGAAAAAGTCCTATTGGTTGAATATCTCAAGCATAATCTCCTCGATGTCAGAAAAATATGTGATCAAGGATACACTCTTATGTTTGACTCTTGAAAATGTAAAATCAGAGAAAAGAACTGAGGAAGATTGGTTGAAACTGAAATAAGAATACCGAACAACATATACATCCTAAACATGAAGAAGAGAGAGAAGCTGGAAGCCAGTCAAAAGGATTCCAAGGAAGAAAAAGTCCCAAAGACCAAAAACAAGGATGAAGCATTATTGAGTGCAACATGTTCAGGGGGAGCGGCCCCAAATAAGAAGGTCACCATATGCCATTGAACTCAGGGGGAGCATCCCCACCCTTTTCCATTGATGTCAAAGGGGGAGATAAATTGGGATAATTATGATAGGGGGAGCATGAGTGTTCCATCAATGAAAAAGGGGGAAATTGTTGGAATATTGGTTGTTGTCATTGATGTCAACCCTGGTCATTGGTTGTAGTCATTGATGTCAACCCTAGCCATTGGATTTTGGACCCCACAGTTGATCAAAGTAGATAGACATGAAGGATATTACACATGCAGATACAACACCCATGGATGGATAGTATAAATCATGCCACTTACAGTGGTATGTGGCATGTCACACCACAGAGATAGATCCTCATCTTCTTCTTTTCTACGTAGCACTTAGCTATCTTGCATTCATCTATGTGGTGTATGCAATATAGCTAAGTGCTACATGAAAGTATGGTGTGTAGATGCTCTGTGCATACAGTGAGAAACTTGCAGAGCTAGGTGCAAGGCATTGTAACAGGCTGTGAAGTTCTTAGTGTTGGAATGCAAGGAAGAAGGATCTAGTGAACTGTGCAGATCTTTTGTCATGTGCAGAGTAAGGTTTTTGAGGCTTTGTGCTTGTAATCAATTGACTGAAGACAATAAATAAGAAGAGTTGGTATACGTAGCCCTAAGGTGGGGGTGAACCACGTAAACATTGTGTTGTTATGCTTTGTTCTTGTCTTAATGTGCTTATGACTCTCTTGCCAAGTGCTTTGATAAAGATAGAGAAATATGTTCATGCTTTGTGCTAATGATGTGTAAGAATGTTAGATCTGATCCACATGAAGATGATTAGTGCTTGATCTGATAGATATAACTTGCATGTTCATGATAGAATGCTTAAATACCTCATATCTGAGTGAATGATACGATGCTCTATTCTATTTGTGCAGTGGTTGTTGGTTGAATATTGATGAACTATTGATGTTAAGTGCTCTTTTAAGTATTATAATCAAAGATATGTGTCCCAACTAAGGTTGCAGACACCTGAGTCTCACAACCACCCCTACCTCTACCTCGGGTGAGACTTCATCTTCTTCGCAGGTGTTGCTGAAAGGGTCGGTAGTTAGTGTTTTGTTGGTGCATTGTTGTAGCGTTGAACCCTGGGTCTATCCCTATGCCAACAAATGGTTCTATTTCCAGGACCGAAGATGTGATTGTTGGGAACTGAGAAAGAAGAAGTTTTGTGCAAATATTTGTCCTGAAGTTGTGAAATCTTTGTGCATAGATCTTTCACTCTAGTGTGCAGTATTCTACTTGATTTATAAAGCTCTGTGCTAAAAGAAAAAATCTCGATCTGAAGAAAAGAAGTCAGATATGAAGGAGAGAAGGAAGATCCAAAAGCTTTGTGCTCTAAGAAAGGTAAAAGTGAGAATTTCTTATTAAAAGAGGTAAGATATGCAAGCTCTGTGCTCTGCTAAAGGTAAGAATAGTGAAAAGTTTTAGATTTGAAATCTTTGTGCTCTGTAGAAGTAAGATAAGTGGAAATTTTTGTTTCTAGAGTATAGATCTATGTACATTTAATAGAGTTTGTCCTAGTTCGAAAACTAGGGTATTGATAGATGAGGGAATATTGTATATTAATAGATCTGACAAGAATAGTGAAAGATATGTTGTACCTATGCATAGAAAGAATGTTTGGACTAACAAATGGATGCAAGATCCTAGAGATAAATTGTTGTAGGTTAGCTCCTATGCTCCTAGCACACAGTATAGGAGAAGATGGGGATCACTTAAAAGAAAGAGAGGATTAACCCTCTGTTACAACTACAAAAGACCAGGACATCTTGCTAAGGAATGCCCTGAAAGAGGACCTAGTTGTCTTTGTTGTAAAGCTATGGACCATGAAGTGTTGGATTTCCCTAGAATAATTGCTAAGCTTGAGGGAATGAATCTGAACCAGGAAAACCCTAAGGAAGATCCAGAAATGGAAGAATCCCAGAAAGAATTAGAGAAAGTATTGTTACATATGAAAGAAACCATGAATGACCACCGACATATCAGCTTATTGGGGATATTCAAAGAAAAAGAATGCACCGAAGAAAGAATAGGAGACTTTGACATTGACTGTGTTTTGGATGAGGAAACACGGGTGAATATCATGATAGAGAGAACTTGGGAAGCTATAGGGAAGCCTTCTATGATTCCTTCACTAGGACGAATAGGATTATTCAGAGGAAAACTAGTAAACCTATGTGTGAAGCTCGCTCATGTACCTATGCATGTTAATGGAACTTCGACAGAAGAAGATTTTGAGATTATTAAATTTATTGAAGATAGCACCCCATTTACCATGTTACTATCCAGCCCTTGGATTGAAAGAGACCAAGCTAGAAGGAAAGAAGAAGAAGCAGTGTTAGAAAAACAAAAGAAGGAGTTAAAAGAATTCATGACTAGAAGGATTGCACATTTGATTGCATACCATGAGAATAGATCGAAGCTATTTAACACCAGAGACCCTAATGTCGAAGTTGAAAGAACCCTAAAATACCAACATAAGACTAAATTACTTATCCTAGATAAAGAAAAAGTATTACACTCAAATCCTAGGAAAGAATCTCAACAATGCACAGTGACTATGTCAAATGAAGATAAGAATCAAAATGGAAAAAGACATACTGAGACAAAGCTCACTAGAAAGAAGGCTAGAAAGATAAGTAAGAAGAGGGCTAAGATTGAAAATTTATAGAAGGTTCCAGAGGGAACCTCACAGAAGGAAAATTTGCAAAATTGGAGCTTTGTCGAGATATTAGAACAACGACACATGGAACTTCTCCATGGCAAAGAAATATAGCTGTTGGGGAATGTTATAACCATTAGATCAATGCTCTAAATGGATAGAAAACCATTTATGGCTAGCCATCTCACCATCTGACCATTGAGGCCATGCCATAATGGACAAAACCAAGTTAATGAAGACCTCATACCCATTGTCAGTGACCCATTGTCGAGTTACCTATTTATCCCACCATGCCATGCACTGAGAACACTTTTGCCAATTGCGAATTTGAGCCCACAAACTAAGTTGAGTTTATACCATGATCATCGTGCTTCTTCTCTCTCTCTCATTATTGTTTCTAAGCTACCCGCTCCCCCCGAACCTGAGATTGTTAACCTTGAGCATGTATGTCAGACGAGTTGAGTGTTGCAGAAAGAGTTGTTGAGGGAGTTTTGATCGACATGATGACTAAAAGATTCATGTTGAAGAGAGGATTATCCATAGATGTACAAGCATCATCCATGAGAGGACTGTCAGCCTCTCCATCAACTAATCGAGCTAGACCGGCCATCAGATGAGAAGCAAACTAAGCATAGGGATGATCTCACGAATGCTAAGTTGATTCTGAGCATATTACCTACCTATATACCACCTTTGAGCGATGGTGTAAATTGTGATAGCATACCTAGAGATTTTGAGTATGCCTTGGTCACTGCGTACCTCCCGAAAGGGATACGCATAGTTTGTGTAGACCAAGATAAGATTGCAGCATTGAAATTTAGCGACTTCAACCTTAGTGACCGGAAAGTTTACAACATGCTCACCCCACATAAGTACCTGACCAGAACAAAGGGAAAGAATTCAAAAATCATCCCTCGGTCATGGACCGATAATCTCGCACAGTCCACCCTGCTGAACGTATGAAGATTCTGCACTTCGGACGGCACCAGGAGGTGAATGCATGCATCAAATTGTTTTTGTCTTGTTACCATGGAGGTTATCTACGGTTAAACTGTTGCATAACAGTGGATCCAACGTTGATAAATCTGTTCGACAACACAGGTATTCCAACAGAGGACGAACACCTTCAGTAACCACTCACATAACCAGATCAAAGATCAAC
>JASDQU010282810.1:0-14604 GCA_032191745.1 Picea mariana
GTAGGATTTTACTGTTTGTTCACTAGGAAGCAATTTTCAGATTTGAAAATTAGTCACATAAAGTTGCATGTAAAAATTGAAAACACTTGATATTTGTAGATGATATCATATTATTTGGAACAAACATTGTAATAGAATCATCTAATAAAAAGAAAATATTGGACTTTTATTGCAAAGAAACAAGGATAGAGGTAAATAAAAATAAATCCAATATCCTTTTCAATAAAATAGAGGAAGATTAGGAAGCTACAATTCTTCAAATACTTCCCTTTAAGGTTACCCCCTTTTAATATGGAGTCAATTACCTAGGATTTTAGATAAATCCAAATGATCACATATTTAATTACTATCTTTGGCTTTAAGAAAAAGTGAAAAACAGGGTGACAAATTGGTGCTACAAATGAATTTCTAGAAGAGGTATATTCACACTGGGGAAGTGTTTGTTAGATATAATTAATGTGTATTGGAAAATCACTAGCTTACATCCCCAAACGAATTTAGGAAGAAATAAAAAATAAGTGCTTCAACATTTTATGTATAGGAAAAATTGAGAGAGAAGGTGTTCCTTTAGTGATATAGAAGAAGATAGATAAACCCAAAGAAATTGGGATATGGGGGCTAAAAAAAATTCATCACTTTGGTCAATCTTTAGCAAGAAAAGTTTTATGGAGGTTAATTTAGGAATAAGGTATGAGGAAGGACGTGATACTCTAGAAATACATTTCTCCACAATCCAAGGAGGAATGGATATGAAATCCATAAAAAAAATTAATAGGAGCACCTATTATGTGGAAGAGACTACTAAGAGTTCTTCCAATAGTAGGTAACTAAATGGAAAGTATATCAATAATAATTTATATTATGTATTTCGCATGCTTTTTAAAAAAACTATATCACTGAAATTCATCGATAAAGAAGGGAACAAAGACCAATATGGAAGGAAAATGAAAATTTGGAATAGTCACCTCCAAATTCATATTGTGCTCATATCATAATTATATATCAAAAATACTTTGTAGTATATCTTTCACATGCATTTATTAAAAAATTTATTACTAAGCTTCATCGATGAACAAGGGAATAAAGATCAATAAGGGAACAAAGATCAACAAATATTAAAACAAACCAGATACAAATGTTGTCAATATTATGGTAGTTGTAGGAGGTATTAGCCTCCACATGTAACCTTTGACGAGACTAGAATATTTTGGGAAGCAAGAGAAACCCTAAAGATTTGGATAATAACCCTAGAAGACACGTTGAATTAATAGAATAAATTAATATTAAGTTATTACCCCCGAGAAGAGAAGTCCACCGAGTTCGTTAAGATGGAGTAGTATAAATAAAGGGAGCTAGATCTCATTTATCACTCACTCACTTATGATTGCATAAGGACAAGAAGTGCGCATCAGTGAAGGAGAACTATAATTGTTGTAGTAGTGACTTTGTCTTGGCTTATCAGTTTGGAATTTTTTCTTGGTATTTGGTTATCCTTGCTTGGTGCGCGAGCCTTGGTTAGCTATTGGTATACTACTAGAATTATTATGTCTGTCAAGGTTAAGGTGCTTGAGGGTGGCCTTTGTGCCTATGGTTTGGTGACAATATTGTTATATTGTCTGTGGTGAAACAAGCACACCCATTTTTCTAACAGGTTATGGGCCCACATCTCCTTCAGTTAGTCTAATCACTGGAAAGAATCTAAGCCATAATATTATCAAGGTCATTGAAGAATTTCTTCTAGGGTTTCTATCAAGTGCAGTTAATGAAGCACTATCGCAAGGGTTACTAGTAGGTGTAGCTACAAACCCTAAAACCTCTTTCCCAACACCTTATGATGGAACACTTTACTCAAGGAGAGGATATTCTAGTGCACCTTAGTCCAATGCACCTATTGGCACTCTCAGAAGGAAAAAATGTTAAGGTTGAAATTTTGGGTCAAATTCAACATTTGACCAGTCAATGTTAAAGTTTGACCAACTATCAATTAACATAAATTATGAATGAAAAGGTAGATCATCTACACTATTCATCTCTTACAGGAACTCTTGAAGATGACATGTGTATAACTGATAGTGGAGCTTCTAGGCATATGACAACAAACAACGTCAGACTCTCCAATTTGAATGAAAATAAGGCATCTCACAAAGTAGAACTTGGAGACAAGAACACCTATCCAATCAAAGGAATTTGTCAAGCTTCGATAAAATTGGAATCGGGTAACAATGTTCATTTGAGTAATGTCTTATATCTACCTATTTTATAAAATAATATTGTATCTATATCTTTATTAGAATACAAAGGAAATATAATAGCCTTTGTAGATGGTGAAGTATTATCTTGGTCTAGAGACTCCAGCATAGTGAATGTTAGAGTTATTGTAACTCATGAAAGAAGATTATACAGACTAATATAATGTAATGTTGAAGCTCTTGTACATGATGAATTCAATTCCAGTAAAATGTGGCATAGAAGGTATGCTCATATTAACTATCAAGCATTACCTTTCCTCAATAAAATGGTTGAAGGAATACCAGAACTACAATCTACACATGAAGGAATTTGCAAATGATGTGCACTTGGTAAAAATGTTAAGAAGCCATTATCAAGTAGCAATAATATATCTAAGGAAATCCTATATCTAATACACTCATATGTTTTTGGTATGATTCCAATCAAATATCTAGAAGGTTCTCTTTATTATGTAACCTTCATATATGATTACTCAAGAAATACTTGGTTATATCTCTTGAAGACAAAGGATGAAGTTTTCAACAAGTTTCAAGAATTCAAAGCAAAAATAGAAAACCTCACAAGAAAGAAAATCAAGACTTTGAGAATAGATAATGGAGGAGAATACACATCCAAGAATTTTTTTTCCTTTTGCAAATTAGTAGGGATTAGGAGGGAGAAAACCGTTCCTCATAGTCCTCAACAAAATGGTGTAGCAGAAGGGAAGAAAAGATGCATTGAAGAAACCATGAAGGAACTGATGAATGATCAAGGTTTATCCATGTATTTATGGGAAGAAGAAGCCATGACAATAATATATGTTCAAAACAGAAGTCCCTACCACATATTGAAGGATATGACTCCATAAGAAGCCTTCTCATGAAATAAACCTAATGTGGAAAACTTAAGAAATTTGGGTTCCATGTTTACATTCATATCCCTAAGGATAAAAGGAAGAAACCAGAACCCTTAGGAACGAAGGGAATATTTGTTGGATATAGTGAATCCTCCAAATCCTACAAAATCTATATTCCAAAACAAGATAAGATTGAATTTAGCAGAGATGTAACCTTCAATGAGAAGATGACTTTCAATAAATCTATAGAAGAATCCATGGAAGAATATGGAGAGCCTAAAGAAGATAGAACCTGTCTCCCAGAAAGTCTAAATGAAGAACCAAAACAACTTGATCATCCAATGCAACCATGCAAACCCTATTGAATCTATCATTATACCCAAAACTAGAAAATGTCTAGCTTTGCTTGAAGCTACTCTACAAGAAGAATAAATACTCAAAGCTCCAAGTTTCACTTTCAGAGAAAGCAAGAAGCCCAAAATATTCTCCATCTATGGAGTATGTATGAAAAATATTATAAATGAATAAGCCACCATAGTTGAAGAAGTATTTCAAAAGAAACAGTGGAAAGAAGCCATGACAAAATAATACCAGTCCATCATGAAAAATGATGTATGGGAAATTGTGACTAGACCCAAGGAAAAATCAATGATAACTTCAAAATGGGTCTACAAGATCAAACATGCAGTAGATGGAAGCATAGATAAATACAAGGAAAGGTTCATGGCTAGAGGGCTCTTCCAGAAGGAGGGAGAAGATTATGACATAACCTTTTCTCCTGTTTCCAGATATACTTCTTTTAGAGCCATTATGTCTCTTGTTTCTGCCATGGGATGGATTTTACATCAAATGGATGCAAATAAAACCTTTCTCAATGGAGAAATTGAAGAAGAAGTATACATTGAACAACCTCAAGGTTTTGAGGTGCATCCCAGAGACACTAATGTTTGCAGATCAAAGAAAGCCATGTTTGGACTCAAGAAAGCCCCAAGATCTTGGTATGCCAGAATTGATAGTTACTTAATAATACTTGGTTTCTTTAAGAGTCATGTAGATCCAAATCTCTACTACAAGATTGTGAACAATGCACCTGTGATTTTACTGTTGTATGTCAACGATTTATTCTTGACAGGTGTAGAGTTTTGCATCACCCAATGTAAGAAGGAATTATCTTCTGAGTTCGATATGAAAGATCTTGGTCTCATGCACTATTACTTGGGACTAGAAGTATGGAAGAAGCATGGCAAAATCTTCCTTGGACGAGGAAATTATGCAGTGAATATTCGTCCAAACTTTGGAATGATGGATTGAAAATCCATGGCCACTCCTATGACCACAAATATAAGAAAAGTAAGGGACTCGGATTCTGATCCAGTAGCCCCATCCCTATATCGACAATTGATTGGGTCATTGATGTATTTAGTGAATACTCAACCATATATTTTCTTTATTGTATACACTTTAAGCCAGTTCTAGATGGAACTTAGACATGAGTACTAGATAGATGCAAAGCATGTTCTAAGATATATTCGTGAAACGTTAAACTATGGTTTAAGATACACCTCATCCAATGATATAAAACTTCATGGATTCACAGGTTCATATTGGGTAGGGAGTGCATAATACATAAGGAGTACTTCATGGATGTGTTTCAATTTGGGCTTTGTTATGATATCATGGACCAGTAGGAAAAAAAATTCTATGACACTCAACACAACAAAATAATAATATATCGCAACATGTGAGGCATTTACCAAAGAAGTATGGTTGAGGAAGATGATTTCTGGATTATTTGATCAGGTACCATATTCGACCATAATATACTATGACAATCAAAGTTGTATGAGGCTATCAGAACACCCAGTTTTTCATGACTGATCGAAACATATTGAGATAAAATACTACTTTATTCATGATAAATTCTATGAGGGAGAAGTGAAACTCCAGTATATCTCGACAGATGAGCAGGTCATAGACATTTTGATAAAGCCTTTGTCCAGGATAAAGTTTTCATACTTAAGGGACGATATGGGGCTCATGGAGATAACTCACTTATATGAAAGGGAAAATATGTCTCCCCAAGTTGGGAGGGAGCACTGATCTGTTATCGATTCATTGGTAGTCATTTTCCAGTTTGGAAAATGGTCCAGGTTGGGCAGTTCCTTTCCAGTCCGAAAAGTGGTTCGATATTTCTGACAGATAGTCATTTTCAAGTTTAGAAAATGGTCCATATCAGATAGTATTTTTCTTAATGAAAATGGTCTGATATATTGTTGATGTACCATATAGAACAATTCCCCTTGTGACCAGTGTGGGGAAATGGTCCAGGACAATCATTCTTCTTGGAAGTCACTTTGAGTAGTGTTCAAGTAGAATGGTCCACCTCATCGGGAAATCATTCTTTTGAAGGTCACAATTGTGAACAATTTCAAAGAATGGTCCATTTTGTAGGTTGGTGAAAGACAGTCATTTCCTTAGGAAATGGTCAGGATAGTCATTACCTAGTGCAAACTCATTCTCTACAGGTTTCACTATGATTAGTGCTAGAGGAATGGCCTAATTAGGTGAATGTTCTAGGTTCAACAATCAGGGATAGACATCCCTAGGGAAGATTCATTCTCTCCAGTTTTCACTATGATTAGTGCCAGAGGAATGGCCCAGTTAGGTGAATGGTCCATGATCAGAAATCAAGGACAAATATTCTTCTATTGTTGGGAATAATAGTCCAAATAACCCATGGCTTATGTGTTACTTTCTGAGGGCAGATGCTCTTCCATATCTCATATATGTGAGTGGAATAATGGCCCATATGAATCAGTTTGTATCATGATATTGTTGATATCATATGATATGATTATTGTAGAGATTGTGTGTCTCTAGACAATAGTTGTATTCTTCTATGGTGGATATGATCCACTAGTAGTGACTGTGTGTCACTAGTTAGCAGCAATGTGCTTCTAGGAGTGGTTTTGTACCACTGGATAGTAGATGTATACTACTATGTATAGACACAATTGTGTTCCATTGGATGGCATTGTTATGATTTCTCTAGAGACTATCTAGTTGTATAATGATGATGGTGCTCATGATTTGATCATGAGATAGCCTATGTCACTATGATGATGCTACCGATTGAATGGTCTGTTTGTGCTCAAGATTGTTTCCTTTAAAAAATCCTTATCTAGGACGGAGTGTTGATATTATGGTAGCTGCGGAAGGTATTAGCCTCCACATGTAACCTTTGATGAGACTAGAATATTTTGGGAAGTAAAGAAACCTTAAAGCTTTGGATAATAACCCTAGAAGACAAGTCATCTTAATAGAATAAATTAATATTGAGTTATTATCCCCCAGGAAGAGAAGTCGACTCAGTCAGTTAATATGGAGCAGTATAAATAAAGGGATCTAGATCTCATTTGTCACTCACTCACTCATGACTTCCTAAGGACAAGAAGTGTGCATGAGTGAAGGAGAATTGCAAATGTTGCAGTAGTGACTTTGTCTTGGGTTATTGGTTTGGAATTTCTTCTTGGTCTTTGGTTATCCTTTCTTGGTGTCCTAGCCTTGGTTCCTTATTGGGATTCTACTAGAATTATTATGTCTATCAAGGTTATGGTGCTCGGGGTAGCCTTTGTGCCTATGGTTGGGTGACAATATTGTTATATTTTCTATGGTGAAACGCGCACACCCATATTTATAACAAATGAAACATGTGTATATATCTATAATGTAACCCATAAAGTTCCAATAGTTATATATACAATAATTACAAAAATGAATAAGCAGTCACATGATAAATTTCTCATAAAAAAAAAACTAGAATAGAAATGAAAAATATATGATGTATGTAATATCATATATGGGCACTTCCTCCTTCTCCACTCTCTCCTCCAAGTTGGCCTATAACACATTGGAAATGCATATAGGCATAATTGTAAGTACTTACTTATATTGAAAAAAATATATAATAATTACAATTAAATTATGATGCATCAAATCATAGTTACAAACTTTCAAACATGCTTGATACTCATGAATCACCAACCAAAAAAATTTCCAAGATGGAAGAATAAGGTTTCCCCATACCCACGGTCCCCTCCTAGTTTCCCTCCTTGTTATCCTATTAAATAATTTAATGGGATTAAAATTAAATGATTGACACTTGAAATCATATTTTTAAACTTTGAAACATACAATACCTGTGAGTTTCCAACCACAACATCTACCAAAATGAAAGAGAAGGGTTCACCCATACCCAAGTCCCTGGAGACATAAGACTACCCCCACCACCCTGAGATTTCAAAATTTGAATTGTAAGACATTTCCTATTTAAATTAAAATTTTAAATGACACTACAATTTTCATAACTAAAAATGTTTCGAACATGCAATTATACTTGTGAAGTACCAACCTTTAGAAAATCTCCTAATATGGAAGAAAAATTCCCCATGCCTATTAATTTGTTAGGAGATGAGATGGGAATCTGTGAACAAAACAAATTTGAATTTTAGAAAAAATTGTTCACATTAATGGCAGGATATAAATTTGTTGGATTGATTGTTCAACAAGGTGTCAAATTATACAATTAAAGTGTAGATATGAATACTTTAAAAAACATACCCGATTCATCACATCCAAATTTGAACACAATGATAGTTCGATATTTAATGATGAATCATTTAACATTCAATAAAATTGAAATTAATGAACATAAAAAGTTTCATAACATGTGTTATTTCAGAAGTTGCAATGATTTGGATCTAATAACAAAAGAATTATCATTGAATGCATGAAATATTTAAACCAATTGTAACACATATCGATCCAGTTCCCTCTTCGTCATGACCAATTAAGTATTTCCAATTATTGCAACAAAAAATTGCATAAGCTTGTACCTTTTCGAGGATCATGCAGTCTATATCATCATCCATCTTATTAAAAAATCTATCACAGACATTGGATCATGATTTTTTTTGGTTCAAACCGACATTAATCCAAACAAAAGATGAATTTAAATTATTCAATATTGCATCCTCAGTTTCCTAACCAACTTGTGAAGTGGTCTCCATCTATGAATGTAAAGAAAACACCCTTGGTGGATGAGATACCAAGGGTGGTGTAGGTATAAGAAATGTTGGATCTCGAAATGCACCTCTCCAATTATAGGTTCGACCTTTACCAACACCATAATATTTGGATGGTAGGTTTGTATAATCATGGTGCATATTCTCAAAAAAATCTACATAGATAAGTCTTGCAAAATAAACCGACACCTCATCATTCCATGGAAATATACCATATGATGCCAAGAATCAATCATAAAGATGGATATCAATGTTAGGGTGCTTCAAATATTACACCTTCAACATCAATCACTTTGGTCCTTCCTTAAAATTAAACATTGACCTTGCTTTCTCTTTTGAAATCCTTTTGTCTATTTCGATTCATTTATCAGGGCCCATCACCACTTTCTTACATATCCTCATCAAATAAATGAAACTATTAGTCGTTGTTCCAAGCCTCTTATTTAAATATATAAAGTTTCCTAAAGAATGAAAAAAAATCTCCAAGCTTCGTCTACTCTCTTTAGGGAGATCCAATTGCTCAAGATCATCCTTCAACTTTGCATGGTGGGATGTGTAATGTTGAAGGGTAAAATCTTAAACATCGCCTTCCCAAGGAAGCTCCTCACCAATGTCTGAAGGATAGGTACTCATAGGGGTGTAATCTTCATTTTGTGGAAAATGCAACCCTAATAGGCCTTCACCCTCACCCTCTTCTTGATATTCACCCTCTGCTTCATTATTTCCCATAGAATTAGTTCTATCCTCTACACATTTAGGAACATTTGTATAAATTTATGAAAATGCACAAAAACATATATACACATGTCCATATGCACTTTATTTTATAAAATCAATTTAACGTCCATAGGTTGTTGATGTGATGAGGGTTGTACATTGGCCAACATGTGGGAATCTACGTTCAAAATTGCCCCAAAAAAATTTCTCGAAAATCATGACTAGTGTTAGCACTGAGAGTGACCCTCAGATTGCGGGAGGATAAGCCCAGTACCCATCAAAAAGTTTGGTGGATGTTGGTTTTATGAGTGAAGGTCATTGGAAAAAACTCAATACAGGAATGATTATAACACAAAAACTAGACAGGAAATGCACAAGGAAGTGAGGGCCTCATTAACTTCAGTCATTGAATTGAGTTTAAGGGTGAACAGAAGGAAGACTTAGCGAGAAAGTGGAAAATTCTGCTATGAGCATCCGACCTTCAAGCAGCTTGGTGAAGAAAAACTTAGGCTCAAGAACACTCTTGAAATCAAGCTTTAGATACCGAAATATGTCACAGGAACATAGTCACATCTGCATAATGATCAAACCTACATCATAATGCAACTACAACCACTAGACTAGATCCTCCATGCCCGAGTCCTTCAATGTGAGGAGAAATAAGATAACAAGGGAGCTAACTAAAACTAGTTACGATACCACTGTAATCAAACTTACATTACAATAGCATCACAACCCTCGACTGGATCCTCCATGCCCGAGTGTTTTAGCATAGTTTTTCACAGAGAGATGAAAATAGGTTGACTTCTATTAATGCGAAAGTCTCCAATTCGATAAATAACCAGAGAACAACTCTAGCATCAAAAATATTACAAAATAGGGAGCTCTGCTCAACCAGTTGATGACCTTAACAAAATGTCAAAAATACCTATTTATACTTAAACCAATCGACCACTATTAGGAGTGTGACCTGATTACTACATTCAACACCTTTCATCTAAGATTTCTTCTATCAGACTGAGCGTGCATCCCTCTGTCAGACATGAGCTTAGATCAACATGGGTCAGCAAGAAAATCTGTCCATAGGAGTACCACAAGCTGACTTCTCAGTCCACATGAACGGACCTTCCATGCCTTCCATTTATGGGGTGAGATGAGGTTTCAACCACCACTCCCTCCTTCCATTAACTGCCTTTTCTCGAGAACACCATGAGACTCAATGCTCAGGGGACGACCACATGCTAGTCTCAAATAGGATGCTATATCAACACATGATTGTGGAGCTGCTCAAAGGTGTTTTTGATTCACACCACTTTTGAGCCCACAATTCACCATCTCTCGCCATGTATTACTTTTTCCTTACCATGGTTTCGATTGTGGCCTGCCCTCAAACTTTTAAAAATCAAGCATCTTCTGACCCCATAATTGAGTGTGGTCGTTGATCTTGCTATCTCAAATGAAGCTTCTTGATTAATGAATTAGATATGGCGCTTTCAAACTGACGGATCGGATCTACCTCTTTTCAAACCAACAGTCCATATTTGCTTCATGATTCGGGGTTTAGAGTTTTCAAATCTCAAACCTCAACTGTCTCCAGCTGATTTTGTCTGAAGCCATGGATATGATGATGTGTGGCCTTCATAGATCAATGGATGAGATCCTTTTAGGTCTCTGGACTTCAAAAAATTAAAATCTCAAACCTTATTTCCCTGCAAGAAAATCCTCTAAAGCGATGGATCAAATGACGCATGACCTTGCCGATAGATAGTTTAGATTCATTTTAGGATTTTGGCACTTTGGTTGCTTCGGTACTTTGGTAATTCAACGGATTCGACACTTCGAATTGTGCTTGCTTTGGGCTTCGAGGCTTCGGAATTTTTGGATGAATGATTCTTACAATATTTCGGAGTCCCGAAACCCGAAATAATTTCCCACCGTCAATCTCTCCCAATGAGATCTAACGATCAATATTTAAATTTTGCTTGATCTTTGACTTCAAGCCTTTTCTCTGGTGCTATACTTCATGCAACTTTGAGATTTCGGATGCCCACGAGCTGCTAATCTAAACTTCGCATGGAATTCCCGCCGTTGAAAACTGAACGTGCTTTTTTCTTGATTCAAGTCCATAACAGACCTCTTTGAGTGTTGTTCTTTGTGCTCATGGTTGTGGCCTGTGTGAGCAAGGACCTGGAAAAATTTTTGTGGGCTGGGAAAATGGGGAGACCAATGAACGAAAAAAATGGGATGAGTGTCTATCCTTAGGAAAAACAGAAAATAATTTGGGCCAAGATTTCTTTTGGGTAATACGTCAAGGGAAACTAGGCTGCTTAAACAAAAGGGACAAACAAAAACTGACTTAAAAAGTCGAAAGGGGAAAGCTTCAAGACCTGGCCTGCAAAAAGGTGAGAGACAGGGCCAGGCTATAGACTAAGGCATAAACCACAAACACATACAACTCTAGAAAACTTCATGTGATAACATTTGGCTCTACAAGGGATGGAATGCTTCCTACAAGATGCCAAGAATGCACAGCTCCAATGCATTAGCTTTGGGTTATGGAGTTATTTATTAAAATAAAAACAATACGAGAGTGGTATTTACAATGGTGGAATTCCAATCACGGCCTAAACAAAAAAATTCTCCAAAAAATGCCCATTGACAGGACCACCCAAAACTTTAGAATCCTCCAAATTCTGCAACCTATAAGTGTTATTCAGAAATATCTCAGAAATTTTGAAGGGACCCATCCATAGGACTTTTAATTTACCATGTTTGCCTTTGTATTTCTTGGGAGAATCCCACTTGAGCACCAGATCCCCCAGCTGGAAATATTCCTTGCTTGTTTTCTTGTCAAAGGATCGCTTTATCTTCTATTGATGGTCCTATGCTTTATCAAGAAGTTTCTCCCTGGTCTACTGCACTTCTACCAGTTACACTATCCTCCTTACCATGTCATCAGTTTCTCCTTGGTAGTCCTGAAGGAACTTTTCCACAAGCAAAGCAAGCTGAGCAGGAAAAATGGCCTCAACCCCATACACCAGCTGAAAAGGGGAAATGCCCAGTGACCTTTTGGTTGTAACTCTATCAACCTATAATGCAAACTTCATATTTGAATCCCAGGGTTTATTGTTGTCTTCTAATAGTCTTTTGATGAAATTTATGAGGCTCTTGTTAGAAGATTCTACTAAACCATTTCCTTGAGGGTAGTAGGGATTAGAATGGACTAGTGTGATCCCATACTGCTCATAGAAATCAATTAATGGATCATCTCTGAAAGAGGCAGCATTGTCTGTAACAATCCTTCTTGGATAGCCAAATATGGATATGATTTCTTCAAGGAAATTTATGATCACATTGTGGGAGGCTCTCCTTGTAGGGATGGCTTCTATCCATTTGGTAAAATAATCAGTGGCAGTCAAAATCCACCTGTGATGGCCACTTGATATTGGGTGGATCTCTCCAATGAAGTCAAGACCCCACTACTGAAAAGGCCCATAAACCATTACAAGTTTCAATGGCAAAGATTTGAGCTGCCTCTTTACAACAAACTTTTGACATTTGGAACACGCTCTAATCTTTGCACAAACATCAGTGAAAAGGCTGGGCCAGAAATACCCATCTCTGAGGATCTTATAAGTTGTGGTCCTCCAAAAATGATCTCCCCCACAGGAGTTGTCATGAAAATCATTCATATCTCTTTGGGCCTCTTGTGGGTCCAAGAATCTTAACAAAACTCCCAGAGGGTCTTTCCAATACAAAACATGATCAATGATAGAGTATTTGATTGCTTTGAGTTTCAAATCTCTCACATTTTTTTTGTCTAAACCATCAGGAGGCTTCAAATTTTGCAGGAAGTGTATGATGTCTTTATACCAGGTAAATCCCGTTAAGTTGGAGCTGACGTGACAGTCTTCACCAACAATCTCAGTTTGCTAATTTTTCGATCCTATATTCATGAAATTTACCCCCAATGCCTTGCAATTTGATTCAACCAGTAACCTGGCTAAACCTTGGCCTTTCACTAATTTGGTGGGTTTTATTTCCATCTCAAACTCCAGAATTTTGGTGATCCACTTTCTTTTCTTAACATAAATATCAGGTTGGATCAGAATCTCCTCTACTGAGGCCTAGGGGACATATGCAATAATTTTTTAATGCAAAATATAGATCCTGAAAGCCTTGAGGTATTTCACCAAAGCATAGGCTTGCTTCTCCATAATATCGTATCTCATTTCTACCTCTCTCAGTGCTCTGTTGAAAAAGGAAATAGGCTGGTCCAGTCCCTCTATGTTTCTTTGTAACAAAACAACAACCAACGTATCAGATAAAGCAAAGGAGAATATCAAAAATTCCTTAGAATAGTCAGGTTGATGAGCACAGGTGCTTCAGTCAAATCCCTCTTGATTTGGTCAAAAGAATTTTTGGTCTAAGTAGTCCACTTCACTTTATTTCCCTTTCTAAGCATGGATATAACGTATTTAACCAAATCAGCAAAATTATAAATGAAACTCCTCATAAATTTTATTTTTCCCAAGAAAGACTGAACCTCTTTCCTGGATCTAGGAAAAGATAGGGATTGGATGGCCTCTACTCTGCTTAGATCAATCTTCACCCCTTCAATTGAAACAATATGCCCCAACAATTTTTCCTCTTGCATGGAAAATAAAGACTTCTTAGGATTGAGAGAAAGACCAAACCTTATGCACTTCAATAAGACTTTCTTCAGATGATAAAAATGCTCTTTATAAGACCTTGAAAATAATGTCATGTCATCAACATAGATTACTACAAACTTTTCCTTTTCCCCAATGAAGGCAATGTCCATGGCTCGCTGGAAGGTTGCTCCTGCGTTCATCAGAACAAAGGGAATTTTAGCATACATGAATGTGCCCCAAGGAGTTGTGAAGGTTGTCTTCTCTCTATCTTCAGGCAATACAGAGATTTGATTCTATTCGGAGAAACCAACGACCATAGACATTCTGGACAAACTAGTCACTCTCTGCAAAATGTGTTCCATTTTCGGCAAGGGGTAGTTATCCTTTTTGGAGCTCTTGTTCAAATTTCTGAAATCAACACACAACCTGATTTCCCCATTTTTCTTCCTCACAGGCACCAAATTAGCTACCCACTCTGAAAATGTCAAAGGGATGATGATCTGTGCATTTCAATAATAGGCAACAACATGGGATTTCTTTGTCTGAGCTTCTGCCTGAAATGTTTGGCATCTTCTTTCAAAGGGATTTTTTGTTCAATGATGCTAGTGTCATACATTCTTAAGTCCTCATATGTCCAAGAAAATAGTACATCAGTGAATTCCCTCAAAAGATTTATATACTCAACCATTTTCTCCGTTGACAAATTGATAGACAATTTGACACATTTGGGATTCTCCTATGTTCCTAGATTTCATTCAGTCACATCAGGCTCTTCAGTTGATCCTTCAACCTTTACAACAACATCATTTCTATCGAATAATCTCTCCAAAGGGACAAGCCCCTTTGGAATATGGTTGCTAGGCAAGTGAAAAATATGATGGTTAGCAATTTTATTGAGAAAAAAATCCACGTGAGGGCTTTCTTCAGCATCATGATCCTAATCAGTATGCATATCAGAAAATTCATCCACAATCTCAAGAAACGTTTTTATCTCAATATCATCCTCAAAGACCTTCCAATGTTTGACATTGTCAAGAATAAAGGGTGTGTATTTTATATCCAC
>JASDQU010282811.1:0-14733 GCA_032191745.1 Picea mariana
TGCTCAGGTCGCTCCTACTCTCGGTACTCCATGTCTAGGACCATGTGGGACTCGAGACATGATCTCCTAGTTATCCCTAGATATCGGGGATAACATGTATGATTGTTCATTTGTTCATTGTTTATTTACTCTGTATTTATTGTATGATAATGCTACATTGATATAAGACTTGGATTATATGCTTAAAAAGGATTAAATTGTTCTATTATTAATTCACACCCCCCCCCCTCTCAATAATCCAACAAAAAGCATGATATAGAATGAGAATTTTGTATTTAACATAACTTAAAATATAGATACAATAATTAATAGATGAAGGATACATTAGACCCAGTGTATCACCTTGTAGAGCACTGCACCGGTTTTGTTTATTAAAAAGAAGGATGGGACAATAAAAAACAAGTATCCCCTATCAAGAATTAATGATATGTTTGATCAGGTGGGAGGAGAGAAGGTATTTTCTAAGATTTATCTAAGATCTGGTTATCATCAAATCAAAATTAACGATGAGGATATTAACAAAACAACTTTTTGAACACAATACATACATTGTGAATTGGTGGTAATTATGTTTGGAGTCCCAAATGCACCATCAACTTTCATGGTCTTAATGAACAACATATTTAGTTAGTATTTAGATAAGTTTGTTTTGATATTTATTGACGATATTCTGATTTATTAAAAAATAGAATAAGAACATGAAGAACATCTAAGAATAGTACTACAAACATTATGAGCACATCATCTTTATGCAAAGTTTAGCAAGAACAACTTTTATCAGAAAAAGATATAATATTTGGGGCATATTATTTCCAAGGATGGGATAGCAATAGAACCATAAAAGATAAAGGCAATTGTAGAATGGCGTAGACCCATGAATATGGAAAAGATACAAATGTTCATGGGGATAACAAGTTATTATAGAAGGTTCATTGAATTTTTTTCTAAGAGACAATAGTGGCGTAAAGTACTTGTTGAATCAACAAGGATTAAATGCACGACAGGCAAGGCGGCTTGCATTTTCATGCGAATTTGATTTTGAAATCAAACATATTAAGGGTAAGGAAAACAAAGTTGCAGATGAACTTAGTAGAAGAACATGTGGTGTTTATGAAATAATTGTGAGTAAATCTAACAACGATCTCCAACACAAAATCAGATCTACAAGAAAAAAGGATGAATATGTAAAAATAAAAGAAAAATTGTTGAAAGGTGAAGAAGAAACAAACATGACATATTTCAAAATTGACCAAGACAAAGTTTTGAAGTTTAACAACATAATTTACATACAAAATTCGGTGGATTTAAAATTGCTAATCTTTAATGAAATCCATAAAAATCCTTATTCAAGCCATCCTAGATATCCGAAAATGATTTCAACACTAATAAAAGAATTTTATTGGCCTAATATGAAAATTGATATAGCTAACTACTTGCCAAAGTGTTTAGAATGTCAACAAGTAAAGGCGGAACATCAATATCCAACAAGTTTATTGTATCCTTTTCCTACATTTGAATGGAAATGGGAAGTAATATCAATGGATTTTATTACTGGTTTTCCAAAAACTCCAAAACAACATGACTCAATTATGGTAGTAGTGGATAAGTGAAGTAAATCTTCACATTTTCTACCTGTAAAGTATACGTACAAAGTTGTTCATATTGAATAAATTCTTATGAAAGAGATTTTTAGATTACATGGAATACCAAAGAAGGTAATTTATGATAGGCATGTTAAGTTTACTTTGTATTTATGGAAGGCATTGTTTGCAGGTCTTGAAACCTAGTTGAACTTTAGTAATAGTTACCATACAGAGACAGATGGACAAACCGAACATACTAACCATATTATTGAAGACATGATCCAAATGTACGTGATGAATAAACTGAGAAAACGGGAAGACTACTTACCTTTAGTAGAATTCACCTACAATAAAAGTTATCAATACTTAGCCAAAATGAGTCCATTTGAAATCCTTTATGGAAGGAAATGTATGACTCCTAATAGCTGGGATGAGCCAGTAGAAATGATCATGTTTGGACCAGATATGTAGTAGGAACTGGAATCGATGCTTAAAAAGGATCAAAAAAATTTAAAGGTGGCGCAGGACTGACAAAAGAGTTACGTAGATCAAAACAAAATCCATAAAGAATTTAATTTTGAATATCATGTTTATCTCCAGGTTAAGGTAAGAAAGATTTTTCTAAAACTTGGAATATGTACAAAACTAGCACCGAGGCTTTGTGGACCTTTTGAAGTGCTAGCTCGCATTGGCCCATTAACATATCGGGTAGCACATCTGACAAGTTTAAAACTTCATAATTTTTTTCATATATCATTATTAAAGAATTACGTTCATGACCCCACTCATGTAATTGATTGAAATTTGTTACAGTTGGAACCAGAGGGCGAGTTCCAATTGGAACCTTTGCACATTCTAGACAAGAAAGAAACATTTCTACAGAACCAAGTCATTGTCCAGGTAAAAGTGCGATGGAAGCATTTCATCCCTCAAGAAGTGACTTGGGAGTTGGAATATTTCATGAGGAAGAAATATCCAAGTAAAAGTGCAATGGAATCATTTCAACCCTCAAGAAGTGACTTGGGAGTTGGAATATTTCATGAGGAAGACATATCCAACTTTTTTCCAACGATGACCATAAAGAATAAACATTAACACCAAGGACGATGTTAAGTCCAAGACGGAGAGTATGTAATACCCCTCAAAAACAATAATTAACATGTTGAATAATTCCTTAAGGGAAGTAAGATTCTACTTGCATGAAACCAAAATCCGATTAAGAGACTCAAATTATAATTACAAGGAAGCATATCGATAAGAAATCATGTACCATGACTATGTAAGAGAAATAATGATATATGTTATATATGAAAAAGTGTTGTAAATGTTGTAAGATTCTAAATTTTGAGAAATCGAATATGATACAGAGTTAATTCGCAACCATTACTTAACAGTAATAATGGTATCAATTCCCATAGAGTTCAAATTCATCAGGGAATATTTGATAAAATAGATGGAAATTCAAACCCACCAAGTATGGTGTTTTTAATTCAAAAAAGTTTGTATTACTGTAATGACTCCTCTTCGTTACGACTACAAGCAAACAACAGTGCAATTTTTTTGTTTTGTGTGTGTTTTGGAAGAAAGGCGATGGAGATGACAATGACAGATAACCACACCATTGACGACGAACGCAAGTATGCATTCCAGGCAAACGGGAAACTATGACTCCACTCACTAAAACAAGGGAAATTGGGTGAATCAAGCATAGAACAATAAGGAGGAATGAGTACTTGCCCGACACAAAATGACCACGCCTACAAGCTAAGGCACAACATCCCCATCCCGACGCAACATCCAAACAATAAAGACTAGAACCTCTAGGCACATGAACCCAATGCCTGAAGGCATTCAACCCATGCCCCATAAAGAAATTGGCAATGCTTGACAACACTCACAGAGAACACATTGACTCTGGTCAAGTTCTCGCTCACCGCTATCCCATAGGGTGCGCCATGATCCTGTCATCAGGAATCATGATGTTCCTAGGTGATAGACGCGTCAATAAACTTGGTGCAACATAAGCTATCTGGACCGAGGACTATATACAAACGGATGCGCTAGGAACCGAATACTGATAAGAAAAACCACACCCATACCCCAACAATAGGTTGACAAAACGCCAGAGGAAGAAGACAAGGGATGATGCAAGCCAATACATGACATCATCCCTGACCCAACCAATCACCCAGTCTAAACCAGACAATGAATACAATCTATTTTAACATGGGTTTCATTCTAAACGGGGCACGTCAAAGTTACAATTAGTCAATAATGCACCCGCTAATTTAACGTTAATATAATCAATCTTGCAAGTCTAATTAAGAAATATTTAAACTATAATTATAAATACCATCTAACCTCCATTATAAGCAATTTAGCAAGTCTAAAATTGGCAATCTAGTCTTTACTCACCAACCTAATTTTAATCATTAATACAACCTAATTGGGTAATTCTACATTAATCCAAAATCTCCATCCAACTATCCATTAACTTGAATAACAATATTAACAAGCTTAATGTAGGATGTTACTATTATAACACCTATGAACAATTTAATCTCAACATGTAGTCTAGCTATATTGACCGAACCAATAATACTAGATGTCTATTATCATTGAGAAGGAAACTACTAACTACTAACATCACTATCGCAATATAAGAAGGCAATTAACATAGCAATTACCTAACGATTAAATTAGCAATAGAAAGGCCATTTACATGATTGTTATCATAACAAGTAATAAAGCAATAACAAGGTGATTAACATGTTGATTAACATAACGATTAATATAATAGTATCAAGGAAATTACATGACTGTCAACATAACAATTAATAGCTCAATAACAAGGCGATTTCATACTGTTTAACCATTTAACTCGCTACGGAAATTAATCAAAAAGAAGGAATTTGTTGATCATTAACTCACGATAGCAAATAACATGGAAATTAATAAGGCAACAATATATCTTTTATCATTGCAATTAAGATGGTAATTAACAGTAAAACACAGGCAACATTTAAGGCAAAAATGGTGTCCAATCCAGCAACCGCAGTCAACCATTTAAAGGGGCAAAACCTGGTCACACAAGCAGCAAAACACAGCCCCAGTGAATGGCGAATCATTGTGCCATACCTCAGCAAGCACAGGATACCAATTAATGGCAATTCATGGGTATTTAACAACAACTCAGTCCATCATTTGAAAGAAAAAACGTGGGCATTTAAAACGAAAATCTCAGTCTCATTTGGAAGCAAAAACATGGGCATTTAAAACAACAAACTCAGTCTCATTTGCAAGAAAAAACGTGGGTGTTTTAAACAACAATCTCCGTCTCATTTGAAAGAAAAAACGTGGGCATTTTAAAACAGAAAACTCAGTCTCATTTGCAAGCAAAAACGTGGGCATTTTAAATGGCAATCTCTATCTCATTTGAAAGCAAAAACGTGGGCATTTTAAATGACAAACTCAGTCTCATTTGAAAGAAAAAATGTGGGCATTTTAAACGGCAAATCTCTGTCTCATTTGAAAAAAAAAACATTTTTCCATTCCAGGATACTAATACAAAATGCAGACAGGAATCAATTCATTTTTCCATTGCCAGAATAGAAATACGAAATGTAGACATGAATCAATTCATTTTTCCATTGCCAGAATACCAATACAAAATGTAGACATGAATAAATTTGTTTTTCCATTTCCAGCATACCAATACAAAATGCAGACATGATTCAATTCCTTTTTTTTCATTGCCAGAATACCAATACAAAATGCAAACAACAGTAAGAGAGCCGAAAGGATCCAACCATCCAAGGATAACAACGGAGGTAGACGGTTGATAGGTTCGTCCTTCGTGCATCATCCTCGCACAGAAAAGCAGGGTATTGAGATCCATAGGTCTATTAACGTCGAAGCGACAACGGTAGATCAGGCTCCTAGCCGACTGCTCAGACAAGAAATGATGAGTTAGGGATGAAGGGAAAACAACCACAATAGTCACAATCAATACACCACAGGGAGGTCAAGACATGCGGGGAAACGAAGGCCATGGGATCCAATCAATCATCGAGCTAGGCTATAAAAATTTCAGTGAACAATCTAGACAATCAATATACTTACCCAGTTAAACAAGCAGATCCCAAGCATAAATCCTACAACAATCTACCATACAAAATGAAGAAAGTGTATCGTCGCTTGATCGCCCGCTCTGAGTTGAAGTCCCATGCGCTCTGTGCAACTCCCGCTTTTCGACCGATGATACTTCACCGGTACCTACCAGCCAATCCTAGGGGTACTCTTCTTCCCCCTTAGCCCCCCGAGCTGCAAAGAGGCCACAAACAATATCCATAGATTCAACTAGCTCCCAGCTCGCCTTGCAAGGCCGAGCTACCACTCCTCACCGAGCTGGGTATCTCAACTCCTACAAGCTAAATCAGTCAAGTAGAGATTTATGTAGCGTAACGTTACGCAAAATAGAAGACCCCATTCATCCTTCTCCTCCTTCCATTATATAGAATTTCCAAGTCCTTTACCTTCCCAAAATCCCATTTAATTTAATATTTAACAAATTAAATCCTAGAAATCCTCCCCATACAAGTGTCACCCATCCCCTTCATTCCTTCATAAATTAATTTCTTTAATTAATTAATTACCCTTATTTCCCTCACCCACCTAGAGTCACTCCTAGAATCACTCCTAGGTGTCTCCAAAATCCCTTACATGTTTTAATGACTTTCCCCATTATTAATTTGCTAGTTCAGTTTAAAATTAGAAAGCTCTTAAATACTAGATACCTTACTAAGTTTGACTTTCTGCTTTTTCCCTTGTGTTTCCCTTTTCTTTTTATGTTTCCCTCTTTTCCTAGTTTCCTAAATATTTTAGATTTTCCTCTTTCCTATTTTCATTTAGAACTCAAATTGGCAGGTGTAGAAATTAACCCTTTTCCCTTTTTAATTAATAAATTTTAAATTATCGTAAAATAATAAAACAATTATTTCCCTTTTTTTTATTTTATCCTAACAGATTTTTATGAATCAATTAAATTGCTTACTCCCTTCTTGTTACAAGATTTAACGAAGATTTATTTATTATTCATTTTGTTTTTATTTTTATTTTATAAATACATACATATATATATATATATATTAAATAAGTAGATAAAATTTTACCACTAGCATAATTTAGAACTAGACCTTAAATTTTCGTGCTGGGTGACATTTTATTAGGAAAATTGTTTTTAAAAATTCTCATCACGTTATTCTTCCTAAGGCCATCTAGGTTCATTCATTTATTATTAACAACGCGACGTGCCCTTCAAGACGCACTAGGTGCTCCAAGGGTGCCACTCACCTCGATGTTCCCTCGTGCGACGTGCCCTTCAATACGCACTACGTGCTCCAAGGGTGCCACTCACCTCTTTCCATTTTTCTTGCGCGATGTGCCCTTCAGGATGCACCACATGCTCCAAGGCTGCCACTTGCCTCTTGACTGACTTGGTAGACATCAAAAACCTCTAGAGTCAATACTCCGTTAGGTGAACTTGTGGGAGACTAAGGGCCTCTAAGGAATAAGGTCCTCACCTTATTGCGCGCCCCTTAGAATCATCGTGAGAGAAAATCGTAGTCTGCCCTCATGGCATCGTGGGTCCTCTCGAACTAGGTAAACGTTAACCTACAGTTCGAGCCACGACAAGAGTGCTAGTAGGTTGTGGCAGGGTTTTTGTCCACACCTCTCCCTCAACATCTCTGGTAGTCATGCGTGACCCCTCTACTCCACATGTGAGTCTGGTTGGCAAGCTATCATCAGCCTACATCATCAACAAAATTTGTTAGAAATATATCCATAATCATATCATCTAATCAGATGCACTAATATCACAATAAAACAATCAAACCCCAATGGTACACTCCCCGACTCAATCCGAAGTCCAAGGGGTTCCATCGATGCCTCTACATCCTCGAGGTCCAAAATCCTACACACTCAGTAAAACCGAATCAATATCACCTGTCTATATCAATGCAATATAACAACAGGTCACCAACCCATAACGCCTCATAATCAAAATCAATGTTTTAATAGCATAAAATCCAGATCACTTGTGAGCAAGTTTCCTCAAAGAATAAGTTCGTTCAGGGAGCAAGAGCGAGATGTTACATACACCCCCTCTTCGTCTAAACTTTGTCCCAAAGTTTCACAGTATAAATGCCAAAATAAAGTGTATTACAGTATCATAAGCCTATCTATCAAACAGAAATGGAAACTACTGGCACATATCATATGCGTCCTCCCAGGTCGCTGAGTGAAGACTATAGTTGTCCCACTAGACCTTGACCTGCTCTACAATTCGATGCCATAGATGTCAAGTGTGGTGATCCAATATGTAGATCAGCTCAGTCGTGAGTGCGCCCTCATCCGACACCCGCCAGGTGCTCAAGTCAAAACATGTGTAGGATCACTAAACAAAATGTCTCAAATAGAGACGTGAAATACATCATGCATATGCCTCAAGGAATCAGGAAAGGCTAGTCAATAGGCCACGGGCCTTTCCTTTCCACAATCTCGTAGGTTACCACAAACATAGGAGATAGTTTAACCCCTTTTTTCAACTGGATCGAAATCATATGTGGTTTCAACCGCAAGAATACTCGATCGCCACATCGTAACTATGGTCGACACAACACGCATCGACATAACTCTTATGTCGATCCTGCACTTCCTAGATCCTTTGTCTTATAGCTTGCACTGAAACTACCATTTCTTGGATCGCTTTCAGTCCCACTAGGACCTTATCCTCAAGTCGATCCCAAATCAAGGGCATATGACACAGGCGCCCATAAAGAAACTCAAAGGGTGCCATATTAATGGTGCTTTGGTAACTGTTGTTATAAGCAAATTCCACTAATGGAAAGCATTCTTCCTAATGCTTTTGTTCATCCATCACGTACATGCGCAACATGTCCTCCAAGGTCTAGCTCGTTTGTTTGGTCTGCCCGTCAATCTTCAGGTGATACGCTGTACTAAAGTTAAGTTGGGTTCCCAAGGCCTCTTGGAAACTCATCCAAAATTGTCCAGTAAACACCGATCCTCGATCAGATATAATCATCTTAGCCACACCATGCAGCCTCACAATATCACCGATGAAAGCTCTAGTTATGTTAGGTGCCTGATACGTCATACGCATAGGAATAAAGTGAGCACTCTTTGTCCGAGTGTCTACTACTATGAAAACCGAATTATATCTCCTTGCCATTAATGGCAATCCAACAATAAAATCAAACGAAATAACCTGTCATTTCGATTCCAGAATAGCGTGTGGCTGTAGTAATCTTGTCGGATGTCTATGTTCAGCCTTCACTTGATGACATTCTAGACATCGGGCCACATAGATGACTATATCTGCCTTCATTCCCTTCCAGAAGAATAAGGGTTTAAGGTATGCCCTCATCTTCATGACTCCTGGGTGAGCCATGTAAACGGTTGTATGAGACTCTCTTAGGATCAACATCCTCAACTCGTCATTCGGCAGTACGTAAATCCGACTTTTAGGCCTCAATAAACCATCGCTATCAAATGAAAATCCTTTAAATCTTGGTATCATCATTGTGTTTTGTCCGCTAAAACCCTTGACCTCTTTGTACTAGTCACTGTCACACTGTAAAGTTAGAATCTTTTTATGTAGATTCATTTGAAGAGGCAACACCAAAAATATGTGTGGTCTCCGATTCAATGCATCTGCCACTCGGTTCACTGTTACTTTTATGTAAGTAATCTCAAAGTCGTACTCGCTAAGAAATTCCGACCAATGTCATTGTCGCACACTCAAGTCGCTTTGTGTAAAGATGTGTTGTACTCCATAGTGGTTCGTTTTCAGTTCAAACTTTCATCCAACAAGGTAGTGTCTCAAAACCTTCAAGGCATAAATGATGGATAACAACTCCAAGTCATGCGTTGCGTAGTTCTCCTCATGCATTCTTAGTTTCCTCAAGATGTAAGCGATCACTTGTCCATTTTGCATGAAGACTCTGCCTAAGCCTTCCTTGGATGCGTCAGTGCATACCAAGAATTCTGTGTCCATGTTAGGGACCTTTAGTATCGGTGTTGTTGTCAACATCTCCTTGAGCCTCCGAAATGCTTCCATGCATTTCTAGGTCCAAACAAACTTCTTGTTCTTATGCAATTCCGTGATCGGATTTTCTATCTTGGAAAATCCCTCGACAAACTGTTGATAGTATCCTGCTAAACCCATGAAGCTACGAAATTTCGAGACATTTGTCGGTGCAGGTCATTCCATAACATCCTCAACCTTGGTTGTATCCACAGTGATACCTTCATTGGAGATAACATGCCCTAAATAGTGAATCTTCGATTGATAAAATGAGCATTTGGAAAACTTCCCATACAATTTGTGCTCTCGCAAACACTGTAGTACCAAGCATAAGTGTTTGTCATGCTCCTTCTTCATCCAAGAGTAAATCAAAATATCATCAATGAATACTTTGACGAACTTGTCCAAGTACTCAAGGAACACCCCGTTCATCAAACTCATAAATACCCCTAGGGCGCTTGTCAGTACAAACGGTAAAATAGTAAACTCATAATGTCCAAGCCTCGTCTTAAAGGATGTCTTAGGGACATCATCCTCCTTGATCCATAAATGGTGATACCCTGATCTCAAAACGAAGTTTGAGAACACCGTCGCACTCTTCATCTGATCGAACATATCATAAATCCTCGACAACGGATATTGATTCTTGACTGTGGCCTTGTTCAATTGACAGTAGTCAATGCAGAGCCTCAATGACCCATCCTTCTTTCGTATGAAAATAAAAGGCACACCCCATGGTGACACACTTGGACGTATCAGTCCCAGGTCTAGCAATTCCCTTAGCTGCATTCTCAACTCCTGTAACTCCGAGGTTGACATCCGATAAGGTGTTATAGCTATTGGTTATGTTCCTAGTTTTAGCTCTATAGTAAACTCCAATTCCCTCTCTGGCGGCATCCCAGGTAACTCCTCCGAAAATACGTCTGCAAACTCTCTCACCACCAAAAGGTGTTCTAGACCTTCCGCTACACCCTTCTCGTTTAACGCAAGCATCACATAAAGCTTGCACCCCTTGAGCATGTTATTCTATAGCTACAAGGAAGAGATGAACCTCGGGGAAACTCTTTGGTTCCATCCTACAATCACATGTCTCTGTCCCTCGTCATCAACCAAGCTCAACTGTTTCATCTTACAGTTGAGTATCACCTCATGCGATTCCAACCAGTTGATACCAATCACGACATCATAAGATCCTAAGATCGTGACATACAGGTTGTCCCTTGTGAAAAACTCTCCCAGGTTAAGGATGCAGCCCATAACCTTTCCTCCAACCTTTTGTTTGGCTCTCGAAGCCATCTCTATGAAGCTAAAATCATCCTGTTCGACTGCCTTTACCTTAATCCTTTTTAGCGTTGCACCCAAAATGAAACTCTCGGTAGCACCAGAATCTATCAAAATACTAAGGGTCTGGTCAACAACTATACCCGACATCTCGAGAACAGTCGACTGCTACTCTACCTGGCGGTTATTCACCGCTGCATAAATCCGATGGGCCTTGCCCATATCTCCCACGGTAGTGGGTCCAACTGATCCAGATTCTCTAGTCCTCTCCATCGAGTAGTCATGTTGGTAGTGTGGCTCCCCACACGTCCAACACCCCTTCTTCGGTTCAGTACTCCTGGTACCCGAAGTAGAAGATGAATTCTAATAATAAGGACAAACTCAAACTTCTTGACCTTAAGTTTCTGGGTAACTTGGTGCGGAGCATATCAAAGCAGCTCCAAAATGGGCCTTGTACTCGACCACCATGTGGGTACCTTGTCGCAAGGCATCGAACTCATTGAGATGATGCTCAATGAATTCCTTAGAAACATACCTCTCCTGGAACCGTCCCTCAAACAGTTCCCATGACACATCGCCGACGACCATGTTCTAAAGGGGCAGGAGCGTCTTCTGCCATAAAATAGCACTCCCCTTCAGTCAAAAGACCACCATGTGGACTTCATGCTGGAGGTCGTAAATGCGAAGTGTGAAGCACATGCCTTAATATACAACTATGATTCGACGACATCACCATCTGTGACACTCATGAACACTAGAACTCATCTCTCTTGAGATCTCAGAGGATGCTAATGGTACTAGCTATTACGCGTTGTGGATCCTCAACGACACCCTCTAAATGTGATCTTCATGAGGACACGTTAAGGTTTTTACTTAACACAAGGGTTAATACTCACGGGTTTACTGCAGTGGAAAGCCTACTGATCCACAGTCGCAGGGTTGAACCTACTCTGATATCATATGTAACGACCCCTCTTCGTTACGACTACAAGCAAACAACAGTGCATTTTTTTATTTTATTTTTTTGTTTTGGAAGAAAGGGGATGACATCGACATTTAACCACACCACTGATGACAAACGCAAGCACACATTCCAGGCAAATGGGAAACTATGAATCCACTCACTAACACAAGGGAAACTGGGTGAATCAAGCGTAGAGCAACAAGGAGGAATGACTACCCGCCCGACAGAAAACAAGCACGTCTACAAGCTAAGGGACAACATCCCCATCCCAACACAACATCCAAACAACAAGTACTAGAACCTTTAGGCACATGAACCCAATGCCTAAAGGCATTCAACCCATGCACCATAAATCAACTGTCAATGCTTGACAACACTCACACAAAACGCACCGACTCTGGCCAAGTTCTCGCTCGTCGCTATCCCTTAGGGCGCGCCATGATCCTGTCATCAGGAATCATGTCGTTCCCAGGTGATAGATGCATCAATAACCTTGGCAGAACATAAGTGATCTGGACCAAGGACTCTGACGAACAGATGCACTAGGAACTGAATACCGATAATAAAAACCACACCCATACCCCAACAACAGGTCGACGAAATACCAGAAGAAGAAAACAAGGGATGATGCAAGCCAATACATGACATCATCCCCAACCCAACCAATCACCCATTCTAAACCAGTCAATGAATACAATCTATTTTAACATGGGTTCCATTCTAAATAGGGCATGTCAAAGTTACAATTAGTCAATAATGCACCCGCTAATTTAACGTTAATACAATCAATCTTGCAAGTCTAAGTAAGCAATATTTAAACTATAATTATAAATACCATCTAACCTCCATTATAATCAATTTATCAAGTCTAAAATTGAAAATCTAGTCTTTAGTCACCAACCTAATTTTAATCATTAATACAACTTAATTAGGCAATTCTACATTAATCCAAAATCTCCATCCAACTATCCATTAAATTGAATAACAATATTAACAAGCTTAATGTAGGATGATACTATTATAACACCTATGAACAATTTAATCTCAACATGTAGTCTAGCTATATTGATTGAACCAATAATACTAGTTGTCTATTATCATTGAGAAGGAAACTGCTAACTACTAACATCGCTGTCACAATATAAGAAGGCAATTAACATAGCAGTTACCTAATGATTAAATTAGCAATAACAAGGCCATTTACATGAGTGTTATCATAAAAAGTAATAAAGCAATAACAAGGCGATTAACATGTTGATTAACATAACAATTAATATAACAGTAGCAAGGCAATTACATTATTGTTAACATAACAATTAATAGCTCAATAACAAGGCGATTTCATACTGTTTAACCATTTAAATCGCTGCGGCAATTAATTAAAAAGAAGGAATTTGTTGATCATTAACTCGTGGTAGCAAATAACATGGCAATTAATAAGGAAATAATATAGCTTTTATCATTGCAATTAAGATGGTAGTTAATAGTAAAACGTAGGCAACATTTAAGGCAAAATGGTGTCCAATCCAGCAACCGCAATCAACCATTTAAAGGGGCAAAACGTGGTCACACTAGCAGCAAAAAGCAGTCCCAGTTAATGGCGAATCACTGTGCCATACCTCATCAAGCAGAGGCTACCAATTAATGGCAATTCGTGGGTATTTAACAGCAACTCAGCCCATCGTTTGAAAGAAAAAATGTGGGAATTTAAAACGACAATCTCAGTCTCATTTGGAAGAAAAAATGTGGGCATTTAAAACAACAAACTCAGTCTCATTTGCAAGCAAAAACATGGGCATTTTAAATGACAATCTCTGTCTCATTTGAAAGAAAAAAATGTGGGCATTTTAAAACAACAAACACAGTCTCGTTTGCAAGCAAAAACATGGGCATTTTAAATGACAAACTTTGTCTAATTTGAAAGAAAAAAGATGGGCATTTTATATGGCAAACTCAGTCTCATTTGAAAGCAAAAACATGGGCATTTTAAGCGGAAAATCTCTATCTCATTTGAAAGCAAAAACATTTTTCCATTACAGGATACTAATACAAAATGCAGACATGAATCAATTTGTTTTTCCATTGCCAGAATACCACAAAATGCAGACATGAACCAATTCATTTTTCCATTGCCAGAAAACCAATACAAAATGTAAACATGAATCAATTCATTTTCCCATTGCTAGCATACCAATTCAAAATGCAGACATGAGTCAATTCGTTTTTCTTCATTGCTAGAATACCAATACAAAATGCAGACAACAGTAAGAGAACCGAAAGGATCCAACCAGGCAAGGAAATCAATGGAGGTAGACGGCTCATAGGTTTGTCCTTCGCTCATCATCCTCACACAGAAAAGCAAGGCATTGAGATCCATAGGTCTATTAACGTCGAAGCAACAATTGCAGATCATGCTCCTGGCTGACTGCTCAGGCGAGAACTGATGAGCTAGGGATGAAAGGAAAACAACCACAATAGTCACAATCAATACACCACAGGGTGGTCAAGACATGCGGGGAAACAAAGGCCATAGGAGTCAATCGATCATCGAGCTAGGCTATAAAAATTTCAGTCAACAATCTAGATAATCAATATACTTACCCAATTAAACAAGTAGATCCCAAGCATAAATCCTACAACAATCTACCATACAAAATGAAGAAAGTGTACCATCACCTGATCGCCCGCTCTAAGTCGAAGTCCCGTGCACTCCGTGCAACTCCTGCTTGCCGACCGGTGAGACTTCAGCAGTACCTCCCAGCAAATACTAGGGGTACTCTTCTTCCCCCTTAGCCCCT
>JASDQU010282812.1:0-11251 GCA_032191745.1 Picea mariana
AATGAAAATTACAGGTCTGGACCTCTCACATAGGTTGAGCCTCTCCTATTCAGCCCATTCGAACCCTCTCTTTGCTTTTTACTGGTCTATAAATAATAAACAAACCCCCCCAGCCTAATCAATCCTCCAAGACTTGCGCTTTAACTCTGCACTTTAAAAATAGTAAACAGTTACACAGATTGACACATAAACAAGACAGCAAAATAACTGAAAACTAAATGTGATATCTGTTGCTCGACATCTGGAACATGTTGGAGGTTGTTTCAAACTGGATGGAGTCGAAACTTCTTATACATGAATGCTTTTCCACCTATGTTCTAACTGCTGCCACCTGAGCTCTAACTGCTCTGCCACATGTGCTCTAACTACCAGGTGTTCCCTGTTTAGAGTGTTCATTCTGTCCCAAATAATCCCCTTCCTGTATTTGCTTATCATTAAATCAGCCTCCTTCGACATCATTAAATTCTTGCCAAGCTTATCTCGCTCAAATATTAACATAAGGATTTCTTAAGAAACACGTTCTGCTCTTGGACCTCATCCAATGTATTAATTTGAGAATGTGAATTCAATGATGAATACTCTTGCAATTTGACCTCACAAGAAATAGGATCCCAATTTAATGAAGGGAAGTCGGGGAGCTTGCACACTCTGAGTGCATGAACAATTGAATCAACGTTAGAATCCACGTTCCATCCAGACTTCGGCAAATATGAGTTTAGAGCTCCACCTTCCACAATATCCTCAAGCACTAACATTTTCAAATTTCTAGCACTCATTCGGATCTCGTTTTCAAGTGCCTTCTTTTCCTCATATGACTTGCTAATAATTTTTCCACCAATTGCTCTATATGCTTGTCCCTTTGAGCAATGTTGCCCTGTAGTAATGCGACCAGGTTTAAAATTAGCTATTCTGGCTCCCGTGCTTGGCATAACTGTCATCAATTCTTGGCTTTTTGATTTCCTCTGTGCAGCATTTGCCTTGTTAACTTCGGACTCAAAATTGTTTATCCTATCTCCTTTAGTCATTCCCATAAATGCCTCCCCTGAATGTAAATCCTTTTGACTTTGTAAAGCGTTATCTTGCTTGTTGAAAATTATAGAAGCAATTGCAATCTCTTTGTTGTGAATGCTGCAGGCTTGTGCTATATCTTCAATCAAGGATCTGGGGCCATCTTCTGAGAATCTGCAACAATAAGCATGCAAACAAAAAATGGTAGAGGCTTCATTTTTAATAGATCACTGTTCCTATTGAACCAGGTTAGAATAACTTTAATTTGTACAAGGCCTTGACATTTTCCTTTAACACCTTGCTGTCGAAAAAGGAGTCTTTCACTTTCATTTCCTTTTGCCTCATCATAATTGTTGAATTGGTGAATAATTATTTCCATGGCTTCCATAGTAGTGTTACCATCAAGTCTTAGTACTTGAACACCTCTAATCCAATTCCTTTTATTAATGATCATATTTTCAAGTAAGGCCAAAGGAGATAGGAACTAACTGAAAACTAGATGACAGTCTAAATCGAGCACAGTGTCCAAGCAACCAATCGCATTGTCTTTGGTATAAGAACCCTGTGGAGGTAAATCTGACAAATATGGTTGTGGTGTATAGCACGGGTTTCCAGAGTCCACATCAGGCGGAGGTGAATTGTTAATAGTTGAAATTGGCAGACTTGATGTATAGCCAGCAGAAACGGATTGTGATGACTCATAGCTATAGGTTCCTGAATCAGCGAGAGGCAGAGGTCTCTAATCCTCATGAGGTGAAGTAGAACCAACAGGAGCCAGTTGATGTAAATCACAAAAAACCCACTAAATCACCATCTCCTGTATATGGCTGTGTCGAATCGATGAGCAGGCGGTCTGGTACATCCCTCGGACACCTCATAACCTTCCATGCACGCGTGCTCCTTGCGTTGGACACCTCAAAACTGTTTCAACACCTGGCGTAGGGTTTCAAAGTTGAGTTTTATATATTTTTTTGATTCTCTGCGGGAGATATCCCACATGCATGTGATAGACTCAACATTTAGCGTTTAAATAAACCAACAGTTACATGTTATGTCAATGAAGTGAGCCCAAGGCTCGGGCTTTGGGGTTTGGTGCTGGCGCTGCTTTATGTGTTTGTTGTCGGTGCATGAAAAGGTCTAACTGTCGATGTTGAGTGCGCTTGAATGGATGGCCCTAGGCCAATATAACTTTTGCCAAAAAAAAAATCAAAATAGTTATGTTTTGATAAACCTAACTAAACTCTGCACACAGGCCGAGGGAAAAAATTTTCTCATTTCACCAAAATAATTTATAGAACCCAACCTTACATTTGACCCACAAGAGTAAAAATTTTGTCATTCAAACCACTTGACAATTTTTTGCTAAAATTGTACCAGAACTCACTTTAAAACTTGTGCGCAAACACTCGTCTTATGCTTGGTCAATGTCGGGCGCTTTCCGTCGCCTTCACCATGCGTCGTGAGCGAACACATATGCCTGAAAATAAATAACTAATATTCATAAAGCTGATCCCCTATTATATAGGGTTCTAACACAGACCTTCCACAAACCTCCCAGCCTTAGACCACACTGCTCATCACTCTCAGTAGTGGTTCATCCCCAAGATGGGACTAAACTCCATCGGGCAAGGGATTCCTGGGCTAGGCAAGGTCAATAAGGAAGTCACATAGTTTTAGAGGAAGGATTCTCTCCCAAGAGCCACTTACGCCCGCTACTCACAGACTCTCATTCCCCACATGCCTGTCGTTGTGATATTCTTCTTGCGGGATATGAGGATGGACATCTTCGAAAACCAGTCAATGACCACAAATACACAATCATTTCCTTGCTTGGTGGACAGAAGGCCAGACATGTAATCCATTGATATGGATTCCCAAGGCTTCTCAGGAGTAGGAAGAGGGGTGTATAAGCCTTGTTTCTTCATGGTTGGGTTGGAAATGGAGCAGGCAGTGAAAGATCTAATATACTTATTGACGTCCTGTCAAAGTTTTGGCCAATAAAAATGTTTATGTAGAATGACCACAGTTTTCTCCATGCCAAAATTTCATGCCATCCGACTGTAGTGGGCTTACCAAATCATCTTTGCACGTTCTCTTGTAGGGACACAGAGATAGACCCAATGGCATAACAGTCTGTCCTGAATGTGAAAATTGGTGACAGTCGCTCCTATACCCAAGAGTTGATAAGTCCTTTCGAAGTCCGGATCTTTTGGATAAAGTTGGGGCCATTCAGATGCCTCATGTCCACAAGAATGGAGCATAGTGGTGAGTGCAACAACGGGAGGTCAACTGAGGAATTCAGCGACATAATTTGAGCTCCATGTCTTATACTTGATGTTGAGATGGAACTATTGCACGTAGGTGAACCACTTATGATGGTGTCCATTCTACAATTTCCCCTATGTCTGTATGAACTACAAGGGATTTTGATCAGTGTGGATGATCGTCTCCTTTCCCAAAATTTATGTTTCCATTGACGACAAGATTGTACAATGGAATCTATTTCCTTGTCATAGGTGGGATATTTTCGAAGAGTATCTGAGAGTGTCTCACTATGGTATGCCACTGGATGACCATGTTGAGTGAGAACTACACCTATAGCATAGTCAGATGCATCAATCTCAATATCAAACAATTGTTGCAGATCGAGAAAGGAGAGTATTGGAGATGAGCACAAGCGATGCTTCAGATCATCGAATGCTTGTTGTTTTTCCTTCCCCCACATGAACTTTTCCCTGCCACCGCCCTTGGTCACTTGGTTGAGGGCCCATGCAATATGGGATAATCCCAACATGAACCGTCGGTAGAAGTTGGCCAGTCCCAAGAAGCTCTAAAGCTCGATTAGTGTGGTCGGGGTTGGCCAATCACGAATGACTTGGATCTTAGTGGGATCAAAATTTACCCCATGCTCATCAACAATGTAGCCCAAGTATTGGACCATGTTCATGCCAAAGGATCATTTTTCCAAGTTGGCATATACCTTGTGCTGCCACAGAGTGTTCAAAACCTGCTGAATATGCCGCATGTTCTCCTCACAAGTTTTGTTGAAGATGAGGATGTGATCCAAATATACCACCACAAAAGAGTTGGTGAAGGGTAACAATACATCATCCATCTATATCATGAAAGTGGTTGGTGCATTTGTTAATCCAAAGGGCATGACCAACCATTTGAAGAGACCTTCTTTGGATTTGAAGGTTGTCTTCCATACATCAGTTGGTTCGATGGGAACCTAGTGGTAGCCAGACTTTAGGTCAATCTTGTTGAAGAACATTTCCCCCCGCGAGTTGGTCAAGAAGGTCATCAATCCTAGGAATTGGGTACCAGTTCCTGACTGTGATTTTATTTAATGCTCTGTAATCAATGCAGAGTTGTTAGGTCCCATACTTCTTCTGCACCAATACAATCGGACTTCCGCAAGGGAAGGATCTGGGTTTTATGTGCCCCTTTTTAAGAAGATCTTGGATCTGATGCTTTATTTCTTCATATTCCATCAGCAAGCGACGATAGACTATTCCATTAGGTAGATGTGTACCGGGGTCAAATCAATTGGATGCTTGACTTGGCAGTGCGTCGGTACCCCGGTGGGTGAGGAGAAGATGTCTCTATACTCTTCCACAATCCCGTCCACTTGCTTCTACTACAAAGAGAGGCTCTATGTAGAGGCCACGGATATGGAGGATACCTTCTTCTTATTATGAGCATGGATCACAAAGAAGACGAACTTCCTAGTCTGTGAAATGACCTTATTGCATTGCTTAGCACAGATTAAAGAAATAACGGTAGGCGACGCTACCTATGGTATCCTGTACAATTTTCTACCCAAAGTAATAATAACACTGCGAGGTCTAGACTCATACACAACATGATGCTTCCACAAATATGATTGTCCTAAAAGAACATCACAAACTTCAAGGGGATCAATATCACACAATACCTCGTCTTTTAAAGGCTTGATGTCGTAGGGCAGGTGACACTGTTGGATGACATGAAGATCTCTTCCTTGGCAAAGCCAGCCGATGGTGTAGGGTTATGGGTGTAGTGTCATCAACATGTCCAATCGCTTGATGACCTCTGCTGAGATTAGGTTCTTCTGATAGTTTCTATTGACAATGAAATGAAGCGGAGCCCCCTTTACCCACATTTGTGAGTGAAAAAGGTGTTCCCCTTCCTCTGGTTCTTCTGGATCGCTTGGTTGGACTTTGGTGGTAGCAACAGTGGCACTGGGTTCAACATCAATAATATGCTTCCCTCCTTATGGATTTTATTCGGATTCAGAATCGACCTCGGACTCAGATGCCTTCAGCTCGACCACAAGTGACTTTTTGGAGCGGCATTCTTCAGTGTTGTGCCAAGGGATTTTATGGTATTCACACCATTTTCCTGTGTCCTTCTTCATCTTTTCATTGCCCTTCTTGTTCTGCGGCTTGGACTAGTTGTCCTGAGAGTGGTCATCTTTGATCTGTCCCTTTTCATGTGGGTTGGGTCACCTTTGCCCTGCTTCAACTGTGAGGAGTTTGCAGATCCAAACTCTTGCCTCTTCTGCTTAAATTTCTGCTCAATCTTGACAGCATATCTATAAGTCGTACCCAATGAGGTGATGTCCATAAACTCCACTTTTGTTTGACTGTATCTATGAAAACAGTTGGGGTATTTGAACACCATATGTCGCTCAGAGTCTTTGATAGCCAATTTGGTGCACAGGGTATGGAAATTATTGGTGAAATGTGGTACTGTTTGGTCCCTTTCTTAATGCAGGGTGGTCCATCAAATGTACTGGTCCTCGTAGCTTCCAACGGGGTAGTATTATTCTTTAATGGCATCCCAGAAGGAATCCCATGTAGGGGCAGCCACAAATATTTTTTATTCCTCTATGGCCCTTTTCTTAGAGTAAGTATCCCACCAATCCTTAACATGGGGGATGGACTTGAGGAGTGCAAAAGTAATCTTTTCCCTATCGAAAAATTGTAGACCGAAAAATATCCTTCCAGTAGATTCAACCATTTATCTACAACATATGTACCTATCAGTCCTTCAAATAATGGAATATCAAAATTTACCTGTACCTTGAAGGGGGTTGCATGTCCACTTGATGAAGATGTTTTTCCTATGTTCAATCATCGAACGATCTGCACAAAGTTGTCCATCATTTCGTTCCTTTGTCACACGAGGGCTTCCTCGAGCAAAATTTTAAAAGGATCTCCTATTCCATCATCTTTCTTTTCGTCTCCCATGGTTTTTTGTTAGGCTTGGCTTGACCGATCTTGCAATGACTCGATTGGTTCGAGTCCCAACTTATTATACCCAGATCATGTCGAGGACATGCACAAAGAAAAATAAATGAAGAGTAGACCACTCTAATACCATTGATCTAGATTTAGGAGTGGAACGAACTGATTAACATACTGAATGCAATAAACACAGAGATGTGAAGAACACCACAAATATCTAGTGAATAATATCTTCTATTGAATAAATGAAATAGGTTGAAACTGTAAAACTGCAGAACTGAAACACTCGCTCGAATGGTGTTAGTTATCTCTAAGAAGAGATGTGGCTACTACATGCATTCATTTGAGCATAATGATTACAATGAGGCTCCAGAGGCCATTTTGACATTACTCATGAAATCCAAAACCCTAGACATCCAAAAACCTAAACCTAGGAGATGAAACACCAAATGTTATGTGGGCCCCTATGGGTAAGTTGGTACCTCAACTTCCTGGGGTTGTAACTTTTGCATACGACCTCCATTTTAGGTGTGTGATAGCCCATTGGAAAGGTCTTTTAGTAAACTACATATTACATAGTCAAACTCTAACTATGTCTACAGTTTGACTGTGGCGAGCCAAAAAAACTCTATTAAGGGCCCCAAAACGTCCCTGAAAGTACAACAAGATGTGTTGACATGAAAACATACAAAATAATCCATTTGGATTAGATGGGAGGCCACCAGTATCCACCTGGAAGATGTGTAGGGCTTCAGACAGCCCCAGAAGTGTAGAACCCACAATTACAAAGAAGTAAAAAAGAACGTGTTGAACTAAAAACAGTGAAGAGGAGCCAATTGGAATACATGGGTGTCCACCAATATATACCTAGATCAATGTTCCTACATGGCTTGTTGAGTGGAGGTTCGGGGTTCTCCAAAATTTTCACAGCAGGAACATGCACGCATTCCTAAAAATACGCACGCATTCTTGCAAGTGTGCATTCCTACTCACCTCATTACCACTTTTTGGTCCACCAACTTTGTGCACTCACCAACTTAGAGTACAATATTTGACACATTAACAATGGATTATATATTTAATTTATTTTTTTTTTTTATTTTTTTTGTGTGTGTCTGGAGGAATCAGCAACTAGTTGGGCACGTGCTCGCGTTACACGTGGCCGTGTTATCCAACCGCTACCACTATAACCTCCAGGTGTGCCCACGATGCCCCTTACACGGCACACAAGGTAAGTCGGGGGGAATTGAACTCGAAACCTCATGGAACTTCATTTTCACGGCACTTGCCAATTGAGCTGCCCCCCCGGGGGCTTATATTTTATTATGTTATCAATAAAGAACATTTGTTTTTAAGAAGAAAAATTAATATAATAAAGAACATTTGTTTCTAAGAAGAAGCTCTAATATATATTATTTTTAAATTGATTTTTTTATAAAAAGGTGTTTGTAAAAGAAAACTAAAATATTAGTGGAAGTCTTACCATTGTTTTTTTTTAAACAGATAACACACGTGTAATTAAAAGATTAGTAGAGAATAGAAAATTAACAACCTATAATATAATAAGAATTAAATTTTATTGAGTTTCAAAGTTTATTGAGGTTTGTTTTGACTCTAAATAGGGGAGTTTTTAAGTGTATTCAAGAATACATGTGAGGTTTAAGTATGGGGTATACTCTTCAATTTATATATGGAGTAATAAAGGTAGTAATAATTTCACTTTAGCTTAAGTGTTTGGGTGAGATGATTATTCTAAATATTTAGTTAATTGGCTTTAGCTTGGGTGGTTAAGAGAAGTTGTTATCCTCCCTACCTAAGTTCAAATCTCATTTGTAGCATGTTTTCCCCTTATGGGTTGATTAGGGTTGGCAAGATACCAACTATCTCACTCTTGTTTAAGTGTTGGAGGGCACTGGGAAAAGATGCTTCCAATCATTTTTTTAACCTCAATGGTTAACTCAAGTAGTCATGATCTACATGTGAGATCTCTCCTTTGTGTTGGGGAGGTCATGAGATCAAATCCTTTTGAGACATAAACCTTTTGTAGAATGAAAAAACTGACAAAAATTTTGCGTCTGGAGGGATTTTCTCCTTCAAATACGCTGAATAGATTTGAATTTAATATGGATCTAACGTTGGTTTGTATAAGAGAGAATTAATAATAATTGTTTTTTGACCATGTAAGCATTATGAACAAGATAGATGAGATGAATGTTACAATCTCTTCTACAATGACTTGTAGAAAACTATATTGACATAATCAAGAAATTCATTTACATTGAAACTTCACATAATAACGGTTATATATAATAATTGATAAAACTCTTTCTCTTTAATAAGATATTTCTCTTTATCAGGAATGATTCTCTAATACTATTCTCCCTCCTTTGCTTATTGCATTAACCTAATTTATGATGAAAATGAAAACTATAATTACATAAATGAAATAAAATTGTGTTAATTCATCTATATTGAGAAGTAGAGAGAAAAATTTGTTATACTCTCATCTAAATTTCAATTCCCCTTGTGACATATTTACTCTTTTGTGAACCAATTATTGAAAAAAACAAAACAAATTAAAACTCATTATATAACAAGGCTACATGGTAGCAAATATAAGTCTAAATATATGAAAACAATGTGGAAGTCTGAATACATGAAATAAATACAAGAGAGTAATATATTGTTAATGGGAGTAATATATTGTTAATGGTTAGCCAAACTAGCCAAACCAAATCTCAAACTAAATTACATTAAAAATTTTAGCCAAACTAATTTTGAAACTAAATTACATCAAAATTGTAATTTAAGAAAAGTTATAAAATTTTTTAGCCAAACCCATTTTGAAACTACATTAGGGATGGAAATTCTAGGTGAAATTCATGTAAATTTTTATTTGGAAAAATGTAAATGTTTAGTTTAATTTGATTCTAGGTGAAATTCATGTAAATTTTTATTTGGAAAAATGTAAATGTTTATTTTAATTTGATTAATAAAATTAGAAAATGAATATGAATTTAAATTTAAATTTAAAAAAATTCTAATTTTAATTTTATATATAAAAAACTAAATACTATTTTGATTATAATTTAATTTTAATTAAAAAAAAAACATTAAAAAATTTAACTTTTACCTATAAAAAAGAGTTATAAATTTTTTAAACCAATTTGAAACTAAATAACATTAAAAAAAATTAGCCATGCAATTACGTTTTTTCATGTCAAAAGGAACAATCTTAGAAGACATTGCCTTTATAAGCCTCATTTATCTCTTGAAATTTTAGAGTCGCGCCATTTTGTTCTTGTTGCTTGTCTAGATGCCATTTCTGTGAAACAATGAGTCAAAACATTAGTAGGAATCCATTATGTTCATGAGGAAATAAAGATGTTACTCCAGAAAGTCATTCTACTCTCAATACCAAGAACCGTATAAGAAACACCATTGGGAAAGAGCAATTCAGAAAAGCAGTAAAGGAACTTACCAAAGCAAGACGAAGATAATTTGATCGAATTGCATCCATTGTAGCATTGTAATCATTTTCCAATATTTTGTAATAATCCTAAACAAGTAAGGAAACCTTTCCATCACCTTAACATACGAAAAAATGCACTGAAATCAAGAGAACATAAGAAAAAAGCCAAAGATATAAAGAACAAGAAATAAAGTGAAGCGAGGTTATAGAACTGGATAAACCATTGAGAAACAGTCCAGCTTGTTTGGACCTTGGCAACTAAGGTCTATATGGGCCTGCTAAAGCAATAGTTTTAAAGAGGCACATTCTTGTGTTATACAAAAGTTGGTGAATCTTATCCTCAAAATACCAGCAACGGAAATTTCATAGAAGTCTTGTGTCCATCCTTTCAAGATCGATAGTTTTTGGGAACCGTATTCTATTTGCACAAGAAATGAATTTTGGCAAAACCCTTGTCATCCGCAAACTAACAGCCTAAAATCTTTGCGACAGACTTTGCAAATCGTGTTGTGAGACACTATATTTAAAGGGGGAAAAGTCAATTTTTCGAAACAAAATAATTACAGCTTACAGAAACTGATGTAAATATTGACTTTGAAGTGGTGAATATTTTGGAAAAATGAAGGCTAAACCTGGCAATGGGTGGTTCCTTGTTCAATTCTCAGGGAATCAGTTCCGAACACAACAAAACACATAGCCCAGCATCCACCACAAACAAGCATATCTAAAACTAGGACCCCAATAATCTAAGGGTTAAATTCTCATATCCCACACGAATGCAATTACGATTTTTCCTGGCCAATTTGGTGATGATCTCCGTGGCCTCTCTTTGAATCTCTTGCTCGTGATGGCTCTTCCAATTCAACATCTCGATCAGCTTTTCCACCACGCTGCTCATCGTTTCGATCGCCCTCAACGTCTCTTCTGCAAATCAATCACTGTTCACAAGCGCAGACAGGACTCGAGTCCCCGCCAGCTCTCCAGACAGGACTCAAGTCCCACTGGATTGCATGAGCTCCACACTATATGTCACAAAATCCATCTTCAGCCCGTCGAAAACGCTTCCATTGACGCACTGAGAATACGCGTCATAGAAAAAATGCTTGACGGTGTGGAGCTCAGACTCGTCGAAGCTGTATTCTTCATTCACCTCGGTCAGTAGTTTCCCTGCGACTATCTTCCATTGCCAGTAGGCCTTCTCCAACAGAAACAAAAGCGCTTCTGCAAGGGCCAGCCCATAGAAAATATTGAGAGAAGGTCTTTGATTCTTCTTTTCCTCGCTGCCTAAAACTGCGCCGAAGTCTTGCCTGGTTAGGCGATCGATATCTTCCATATCTTCGTATATCTTCTGGGCATCCTCAGCACGCATCACGTCCGGTTGCCAAATGACAGGAGGAGGTACTGACAAGGACTTTGATCTACATCTGCAGTGACATGTTAGGACGCCTGTTCAGGTCATTGATGTAGCAGATGTTACTTCCAAGTAAAATATATGAGACAGTATGTCCGCATTTATGAACCGCCGTCAGCTCGGCAGTAA
>JASDQU010282813.1:0-14525 GCA_032191745.1 Picea mariana
AACCTTCCAGCAGAGTTAACCATTTTTCTGGGGCTTCTACATCTATCTGTCCTTCAAATACAAGAATATCAAAATTAACTTGTACCTTGAAAGGTGAGGTGCCTCCAAAGTGGCCTCTTGATGAAGATGAACTTGATGCTATCGGCAGGCGTTGAAGGATGTGGGCAAAATTCTCCATCATTTCATCCCTCTATCGCGTGAGATCTTGCTCAAGCAACAGATTGATAGGATCGTCTGCTCCGTCATTTTTCTTTTCTTCTGCCATTGAGGGTTTCTTGGGTGTGCGAGAGTGATTGTCTTCAAGAGAGACAAGCACAAGACCCAACTTGCTATACTCAGACCTCGTCGGGGACATGCACTGAAAAAAATGATCAAGAGCAGCCTGCTCTGATACCACTGATCCGGATTATTTTCGGCACGAAATGAGATCGGAGATATAATAAATAAATGCACAGAGATATCATAGATATTCAATAATATAATAGAAATGTATCAAAGATGCAACCATAAACACAAATACACAGTAATACACGATTTCTATTAATGAAAGAAATGTATAGAGACTGTAAAAATACAGAGTAAAAGACTCGCTATAATGGTGGCAGCTTATCTCTGAGAAGAGATGTGACGGCTACTCGCATTCGCAAGAAGATGATTACAATGAGGCTCTGAAGGCCTTTTTACAATAAGAAGGAATGCCAAAAACCCTATACATCCAAAAACATAACCCTGGGAGATGAAGCACCAAAAGTCATGTGGGCCCCATTTGGGTAAGTGAGTACATCAACTTCTCGGGGTCGTAACTTTTGCGTATGATCTATGTTTTAGGCGTGTGATAGCTCGTTGGAAAGGTATTGTTGAGAGGATTCATTTTCAGGGATCAATAATTCCTTTGGTTATCATTTAGAACCTGGATATCGAAAAACATTCATTTGGGCCCTCAAAATGGCCCTGGAAGTTAAAACTTGCTAAAAATAGTAAATTGCCAAAATTGTCAGAAAGCCATTTTGAGCCATTTGGAAAAGGTGGGTGGCCACCGATATCCACCTAGATCAGAAACATTTATCAACTCATTAAATTACCACATGTCGTCTATCTATACTAACCGTACCCAATGACAGCTATCTATTAACATTAAAAATAACTTGTGACATCCTCGAAAAAACAAAGTATTTTGAAATTTAAATTGCTGGAAATTTATTCCGTTTTTAGTAAATTCGAAATTGGAATTTTTTTTCCATTTATGGCAATTCAGAATTTCAAATTTGATAATTGCAATTAATTATTATGACTATTGGGCAGAGATCTGATTTGACTATTTGACTATGACACTTGTATGAAAACAAAATATCTTATATTGATTGTAGGAGGACAAATGGAACAACCATGTTAAATCTAGTTGACCATGACTCCATGAGTGGGGAACATGTTGGAACTACCCCTAGGCTGATTATTACAAGTGGAAAATCAGTGATTTGGCCATTGACAGACCCTAAAAATCAGGGATTTAGGAAGCTGTGAAAATTCCCAAGGGAAGGAAAAAGACCTGGGAAAAATTGATAAATAACATATGTGAGGAGGAAGGACGCTGCCAAGTATGTTGGGAAAAGAGACTATTGATTTTTCTTTTTTGTTATGAACACTACTGAGTAAGTGTGAGGCAAGAGGAAAACTGTTGGAATTGAAGACATTGCTGAGGAGGAGTCTTCCAAGTTCACCCTCATGGATTCATGGTCAGGCTAGGGGGTGAATCGAGCAAGTAATTTTGGCCACCTATTCTATGATTGGGAGGAACRTGGTTGTTCCCTTTGACTTCCCGCAAACTGGTTCAAATATGTTGATCTACTCCTTTTCTGTTTTAAATAATCATTTATACTGATGAAATGTATATGTTAATTATGTATCAAAGTATTTCTATGGGTGAAATATGTCGTATCTTAGCCCATTTCTGTAATATGAAAAACTATAGGAACATAGTAGGAATTATTTTTTATAGGAACAATGCTAATACTATAATGAATGGACTGATAAAAATGATGGAGAATCTTCATCCGTGATAGAGGTAGAATAGAAATAATAGATTTTATTACAAGCCACTATGTATAGAGCATGAGAAGAACAAAAATTATTGTATATGAAAGTATTAAACTAATSAAGCAGATTTTAGTATGAGTTTTCTAAGAGTTCTGCTTGCCATGGGATCATACACCTTTAAGTATTCGAAATTATGTAGTTAGACTATTGTTTAATGGGATAAACCGTAGAGAACAAAAAGGGATCCTCCGAGTTAACTATGCTTTGATGTGTAAAATAATGGTGTGTGAATGAAACCCAAGTTAGGTAGATATACCAGCGTGTTTATATTTCTGTAGGTAAAGATGCAGGACCATAGCACTTAACTGAGTTTTCCATTTATGTACATACTAAACCAGAATCAAGATGAAACTATACCTATGATAGTGAATCATTATATATATAGAGAGAGAGAGCTATAGGTATATACGTAATTATAGGTGGAAATAAGTATAGATGTTAATGGAAAGTTAAAGCGAATTCCCTATAGTAAGAATGATAATATACACCTATATACGCGCACATAGAAGACAATTAATATACCAATTTTTCAAGCAGTCATGTAGATCCAACCTTGCAAGTAAAAGCATAATTAAATAACCTCATTTAGGAAGTGCTTGGAATTAATTAACAGAGATGTATCTATAAATTAAATGTGCAGAACTTATTACTTTGACAATCTCAAACTCTTTTTAAATTTCCTCTGTATAGGTTCCCTTGGTTGATGATAATGACCTAAGAATGTTGATGAATAAACAGGAATGAAATGACTAAATATTTGTATACTTCTGTAATAAGCTATACAAAGTAATAACATTACTAAAGTATCGATGCATGCCAAGGATACGCATTCAATAGGATTATTTTTGTATGAATATTACTTGATACCTGTACAACAATTTAATATTCTAGTGTTCTTTTCATTGAGATGTGATTTAAAAAGGATGTCGGACTTTAGAAATATATAATTCCATGCAATGCATAAAAGTTCAGACTATATGTGGAACAAATACTAAAATACAGTACAGGACAACATTCTAACTAAACCTTTGTGAAATTTCTGGAATTCATAACGACAAAAGATAAATAGTATGCAAAATCAAACTAATATCCAAGGAAGGATCAAGTCAAAATAACTGTCCATGAAGATGGTTGAATTCCATTTCAAAATTCATTCAATTACAGATCCATTACTCGACAAGAATGACTGTTCGTATTGCCACCCCAAAAGATTTTACAGCTCTTAAACTATAACCATATTCTAAATCATGTGACTCAGTGAGATCTCTGTCACCACGATTCTAATCCTTGGTTTAGAATCGTATCAGTTCATAGAAAAACTAGGGCACGCATTGGAGAGAAATAAATTGAAACCCGAGTACCTTGTACGCCTTTGATGAGCACTGGCATCTGGAGTTGTACATAATTGTAGTCCCTACAAGGAATTTCAAATTTACATTAGCATTTTAGAACAGAAATAAAATGGTTAAAGTTTCCAACAGAATAAAAAGAGCTTGAGTTATAATGGTACTTAACTCATGATTGAAGATGAGGTTTCCTTTCCCTTATCGCGTTTTGGCTTGGTAGAGGTCCCTGGCCGAGGGGAGAATGGTCCCAGGTTCTCCTGATGGGTACCCTGGCAATAATAGGGTCCCATCATTAGCGTTTAGACCAGCGGTGGATAAATCCTTTTGCTATGAAATGAAATAATATAAATAGTGCTAACACTTGATTTACAAATTTCATAATATAGGTTGTGCGAACAGGCCGAAGGCATCGTCAATCAAAGAAGTTACAAAAAGAAAGAATAAACTCCAATATGATATGTCGTGGGTATTTTTCTAACAAAACTACCTGAAAACCCTTGAGGTCGTAAATTTTAATTGTATAGGGTTGAAATGCGTAGCCATCAGGGAAACATTTTATCTGTAAGGTCTAGAAGTGAGTCTCTTGGAAATTTAGAAACGAATCCATGCTTACAAACAAAAAAAAAAAAAGGGAAAATCCAAGTTAAATCGTAATACACAGTAGGAAACATTTCATCTTCATGTTAAAACCCTGCGTGGCTTCACATTAGTGCAACACTAGGCCTTGAAACATATCAACGGAAAGATTATAGAGCCTGTAATGAAATGGAAAACCCTGAGAGTAAAGTTTTTACAAGGAGGTGCGAATCCTTCGGTAATCGAGGAAACAAGGAGGTGGAATGCCGAATACATTTCAGGAGACATTGAGGACAAATACATAGAGCAATCTAATTCCAGTAGCAGAACCATACAGAAAATTCACGAGGAATAGTCTTAAAGGGGAAGATTCAAATTACAGTCATAACAAGATCTTTAAAGGGGAAGATTCAATTTACAAGTCAATACGAGGGTTCTTACACCATGATGGAAAACCAAAGTTCTCATTTAAATGACCAAGAACACAAGGGGTATCACAAAACATACCAAGGAGGCGAATAGCGCTGACTATTCCATCGGGTAACGTCCTCCATTTCGACATCCTTTCCTGTTGAAAAATGTTAATACATAGAGGCGTTTCTGGAAGATTTCCCATTGACAATAGAAACACTCAGAACCCTAAAAGGAGCTCTGCTACACCGATTAATTGTTGAAGGTACAAATGATGGTCTTTCCATGTGATGAGGAGGATGTGTCATGACTACGTTGAAGGAACGGTCAGGTGAAACCATCGAAATTCGAGTACACCAAATATCCATTAATTTTCAAGTGTAGAGCTTTAACTGTTCTGACAAGTAAACCACTCCTTCCCCACCAAGAAATTGGTGATATTAATGAAAATCATGTTGTGATACTACTATTGGAATACGTCCTCTCCATCCATTCATTGGATTTAATTATCATTCATTTGAGATTTCACTTAAGACATCGTTTTGTTAAGAGTGAGTTATACGAGGGTCTTAATTGGGAGTTAATACCCAAACTTTTGTGTGTTTGGAAACTGACAGGACACTAACCATGACTACTCATAAAGAAATCTACTTTTAATGAGTCAAACCATACCTAATGATGCTAAGCATATTATGTTTAAACCTTGTATATTCTAACAAGGGATGTGTCCCTGACCCCTTTACTTTATATATAGCGTATGAAATTTATTTCAAAGTCAAATAAATAGTAATGTGTGTGAGCATAGGAACTCATGCCCCAAGGAGAGGGATGGACTATAAGACCTAAGTCTAGATACTGCCTATATATATATATATATATATATATATATAAGTATGCTGGAAGTAGTTCGAGAGTGAAGGAGAGTGATAGAATCATGGAAAATTTTATCCACTTAAGCTTTTTTGTTCAAAGTAAACTAGACTGGTGTAATAATGTCATTGTGGACATAAATGAATCTTACCTTCTCTTAAATTCTAAGCTTAAAACGAAATTGAAATATGTCATGGAAATTTTTTTTTTATGGTGAATTTGAGGTTCATTACATATGGTATCAGAGAAAAATTTACAACACTGGGCCTAAATATGGCCACATTAGCTGCTTAGTATATATTTCAATTTATGTAAAACTAATAAATTTTATGGTTACAAATAGAAAGCCCTTTCTATTTTGTGTAAATTATGGCAGCTCAAGAGGGTGCAGAAATCAGGATGGAAGGAAATCCTCAGTAAGTACCTCCTGAAGATCCAAGACGGAATAGTTATGGAAGCTCACCCACAGAGGTGTTGGAAACGATGAGGAATCTTATTGTTGAATTGCAGGCTTTCGAGGTCAACAATGAAAAATTGAAGAAAGCACAGCAGGAACAACAAGAGATAAATGAAGTCATGCTGCATAGTATAGTAACCAAGAAAATCCCAAAAGAAAATAACCATGATGAAGAGATCAGCAAAAGGGCCTCCAAGAATTCTGGTCCGAAAATAGAAAAAGGAGACAGTTCATCTGAAGGGTCACCTTTAGCTGAAGACAAAACTAAACTAGAAAGAAAAAGAAAAAAAGCAGACCACCTTGAAGGAGAATTTTAAAAGATTAAACTAGCTACCTTTGATGGAGAATCCAGGACAAGAGAATAAGATGAGGAATGGTTGTTGGACATCAAAAAATACTTCTAGATTTACAACTATTCCAGCAACATGAAGGTCATAATTTCCATCTACAATCTGAAGGAGAAGGCCAGCATTTGGTGGCAGGACCTGAAATTGGCCAAGGGCCTAAAGGAGAAACAGTTGGAATGGTCCGACTTTAAGAAGTGTTTCAAGAAAAAATACCTTTCTAAAAGCTATTATGAAAGGAAGATGAAAGAATTTTACGAGTTATGAATCAGACAGATGATGATGGAGGACCTTATAAATAAATTTATGGAACTACTAAGATTCGTGCCGTACATCCGAGAGGATAAGGTAAAAATCCAATGATTCTTAAGCTATTTACCATAGTCCTACAGGGACAGAATTGAGTTTGACAACCCCAAATCCTTGAGTGAGGTATTCAAGAAAGCATGAATGTGCTATGACCAGTATAAACAAAAGGTAGAGTTTCCCAAGGCCTGGAAGGATAAGAAGCAAGATTGAATGAACTAGCAGAAKAAGGGATACCAACCAACTCCTTATCGAAATGCAGCAAAAAGTTTCCGAAGAAAGGATTTTCACTCCAATCATCCGAATGCACAAGGTAGTGGTAAATCGGTAAACCTGGGAATGAAGAAGTTTGGGGACAGCTCCTRCAAGCCATTAAAGTTTTGGAGATGTGGAGAGCCTCATCTAAGGAGGAATTGTCCATGTTTAATTTCAGCAAATAGAATTGTTGTTCATAATTTGCAAGAAGCCTCGACAGTGGGAGACGTGGGMAGAAKCCTACATCGGATAAATGAAGCCATAGATGGTCAACAAGCTGACCACYAGTCCTCGGTGGTAGAAATCGAAGGTAAAATCAATGAAACTCAATTTTTTGTTTTAATTGACCCTAGAGCTACGTTAAGTTATATTAATCCTGATGTAGTAGAGTCGAATAAACTTAAGAAACTGAAGCACGCAAAATCATGGCTTGTACAACTAGCAACAGGTACTAAAAGGAAAGTAGTTTACTTTATTTCTGATTTTCAGTTCAACTTAGATGGTCAAAGGATCTTATGATATGATTATTGGGATGGATTGGTTGGAACAACACAAATCAGTATTGGACTGTTATACAAAGATACTTAGCTATAAAGATGATTTTGGCACTATGAGAACAACCCAAGGCATACCAAAACCTATATCAGTCAAACAAGTTTCAGCGATGCAACTCAAGAAATGTATTAGAAAGGGATGTCAAGTTTATGCCATTCAAGTGACGAATCTATTAGAAAAACAAGATAAGCCAAAGTTAGAAGACTTTGCTGTCCTACATGAATTCAGAGACATGCTTGTGGATGAGATACCAGAATTATCTCCTAGAAGGGAAATAGACTTCTCCATAGACCTACTACCTGGCTCATCCCCTATCTCAAAAGCACCTTATTGAATGAGTCTACCATAACTGATAGAATTAAAAATACAATTACAATAATTGTTGGACAAAGAGTATATCAGACCGAGTGTCTCACCATGGGGGGCACCAGTCCTCTTTGTGAAAAAGAAAGGTGGTACTCTAAGACTATGTATCAATTATAGACAACTGAACAAACTGACTATTAAGAATAGATACCCCTTACCAAGGATAAATGATCTTTTCAATCAAGTAGGTGGGGCCAAGATCTTTTCAAAGTTGGATTTATGATCTGGTTATCATCAAGTTAGGATAAAAGACAAGGACATAAGAAAAACAACGTTTCAAACAAGATATGGACATTACAATTTCATAGTCATACCTTTCGGACTCACTAATGCACTAGCCACATTTACGTGCCTGATGAATAGTATTTTCAGTCAATACTTAGACAAGTTCGTGGTAGTATTTATCGACGATATTCTGGTGTATTAAGAAACGGAGGAGGAACATGATGAACATTTAAGTATAGTTCTGCAAACGTTGAGGGAACACAAAATGTACGCTAAATTTGACAAGTGTGACTTCTATCAAAAAGAAATACAATATCTAGGACATGTAATTTCAGCAGAAGGCATTGTTGTAGACCCAGAGAAGACAAAAGACATTATGGAATGGCCGGTACCTAAGGATGTAGCATATATCTAGTCATTCATGGGGATCATCGGATATTACCGTAGGTTTATAGAAGGGTTTTCCAGGATAGCCTACCCTATCACGTCATTACAAAAGAAAAGGACCAAGTTTAACTAGTCAGAGAAGTGTTAAGACAATTTTAACAAACTGAAGGAATTATTGATAACTGCACCCATATTGAATGTAGCAGACCCAGATAAAGACTTCACCATATGTGTTGATGCAAGTAAAGAAGGACTAGGGGGTGTCCTAACTCAGGAAGGACACGTTATTTGTTATGAGTCCCAAAAATTAAAAGAACACGAGCGAAATTATGTCACTCATGACTTAGAATTGGCAATAGTAATACACGCCTTAAAAATGTGGTGACATTATATAATGGGCACAAAATTCCTACTATTGATAGATAATAGTGGGGTGAAATATCTATTTAACCAACCAGATCTTAATGCAAGACAAGCAAGGTGGCTATCCTTCTTGAGTTAATTCGAATTCGAGGTCAGACATATCAAGGGTAAGGAAAATAAAGTAGCAGATACTTTAAGAAGAAGAGTCCATGGGTTATTTGAGATAAATATCAACAAGGCAGAAAGTGATGTGGAACAGAGAATAAGGACGGCAGGTATTAACGATGAAAATTACACTAAGATGATGACAAAATTTCAAAATAGTATCCCAAACTCAGATAAACCAGATCTAAGTATCGACAAGAAGGGACTATTATGATTTAAAAACATACTTTATATACCAAATTCAACAGAGTTAAAATTAACTGTTTTAGACGAAGTGCATAAGAAGCCGTATTCTGGCCATCTAGGTTACCAGAAAACAATAACAACACTTAGAAAACTATTTTACTGGCCTAATATGAAGGGAAAAACAACAAGGTAATTGGCTAGGTGCCAAGATTGTCAGCAGGTTAAGGCCGAGCACCAGCATCCAGCCGGCCTATTACAGCCATTACCAGTACCAGAATGGAAATGGGAGACTATATTACTGGACTTTATAATAGGTTTGCCTAAAACTCAGAAACATAATGATTCTATCATGCCTGTAATCGATAAACTCAGTAAGTATGCACACTTTATTCTTGTAAAGTCTACTTTTAAAGCTATAAACATTGTTGAAATATTCATGAAAGAAATTTTTAGACTGCATGGTATTCCTAAAATGGTGGTTTCAGATAGAGACACAAAATTTACATATTCTTTTTGGAAGGAATTGTTTGCAGGGCTAAACACTAACTTGAATTTCAGTATGAGCTATCATCCAAAAATGGATGGACAGACCGAAAGGACAAACCAGATCATAGAGGATATGCTTCACATGTATGTAAGAACAAAACCAAGCAAGTGGGAAGACTACCTGCACTTGGTAGAATTTGCATATAACAATGGGTACCAAACTTCGGCTAAGTTGAGCCCTTTCGAAATACTGTATGGAAGAAAGTGTATGTCTCCAATTAGCTGGGATAACCTAGCTGATAGACTCATGGTTGGACCAGAGATGATCCAAGAAATGGAGAACATGGTAAGAAAGGTACAATAGAACTTGAAAGAAGCACTGGACAGATAGAAGAGCTATGCATATCAGAAAAGAAGACACATGGAATTTCAAGTGGGAGACCATGTTTATTTGAAGGTCAAAGATCGAAAGAGCTCGTTGAAGATAGGGAATTGTGCCAAGATGGCACCCAAGTTTTGTGAGCCCTTCGAGATACTATCTCGAATTGGACCCATAGCATATCAACTTGCACTTCCAGCTAATCTAAGAATTCATAATGTATTTCATGTTTCTTTGTTGAAAAAGTATATTTATGACCCTACTCATTTGATTGATTGGAACTTGGTGCAGGTAGAACCCGAAGGTGGGTTCCAGGTGGAACCCCTGCGTATTCTAGATCGGAGAGAAATAACACTTCAGAAGAAAGTCATCGCTCAGGTAAAGGTACAATGGAAGCACCTTAGTCCTGAGGGGGCCACTTGGAAGTTGGTGGGAGATTTGTGGAAATCTCATCCAATCCTGTTCCAAGAAATAAACGAACACTGAGGACATTGTTTTAATGAAGTGGGAAAGGATGTGACATCCCCCAAAAAATAAAGTATTTTGAAATTTAAATTGCTGGAAATTTATTCCGTTTTTAGTAAATTCAAAATTGGAATTTTTTTTCCATTTATGGCAATTTTGAATTTTGAATTTGATAATTGTAATTAATTATTATGACTGTTGGGCAGAGACCTGATTTGACTATTTGACTATGATACTTGTATGAAAAAATAATATCTTATACTGATTGCAGGAGGACAAATGGAACAACCATGTTAAATTTAGTTGACCATGACTCCATGAGTGGGGAACATGTTGGAACTACCCCTAGGCTGATTATTACAAGTGGCAAATCAGTGATTTGGCCATTGGCAACCCCTGAAAATCAGGGATTTAGGAAACTGCGAAAATTCCCAAGGGAGGGAAAAAGACCTAGGAAAAATTGATAAATAGCATATGTGAGGAGGCAAGACGCTACCAAGTATGCTGGGAAAAGAGACTATTGATTTTTCTTTTTTGTTATGAACACTACTGAGTAAGTGTGAGGCAAGAGAAAAACTGTTGGAATTGAAGACGTTGTTGAGGAGGAGTCTTCCAAGTACACCCTCATGGATTCATGGTCAGGCTAGGGGTGAATCAGGCAAGTAATTTTGGCTACCTATTCTACGGTTGGGAGGAACATTGTTGTTCCCTTTGCCTTCCCGAAAACTAGTTCAGATGTGTTGATCTACTCATTCTCTGTTTTAAATAATCATTTATACTGATGAAATGTATATGTTAATTCTGTATCAAAGTATTTCTATGGAAGAAATCTGTTGTATCTTAGCCCATTTCTGTAATATGAAAAACTATAGGAACATAGTAGGAATTATCTGTTATAGGAACAACGCTAATGCTATAATGAATGGACTGATAAAAACGATGGAGGATCTTCATCCGTGATAGAGGCAGAATAGAAATAACAGATTTTATTACAAGCCACTATGTATAGAGCATGACAAGAATATAAATTATTGTATATGAAAGTATTAAACTAATCAAGCTGATTTTAGTACGAATTTTCTAAGAGTTCTGCATGCCATGGGATCATACACCTTTAAGTATTCGAAATTATGTAGTTAGACTATTGTTTAATGGGATAAGCCATAGAGAACAAAAAGGGATCCTTCGAGTTAACTATGCCTTGATGTGTAAACTAATGGTGTGTATGAATGAAACCCAAGTTAGGCAGATATACCTGCGTGTTTATATTTTTGTAGGTAAAGATGCAGGATCGTAGCAGGTATATACATAATTATAGGTGGAAATAAGTACAGATGTTAATGGAAAGTTAAAGCGAATTCCCTACAGTAAGAATGATAATATACACCTATATACACGCACATAGAAGACAATTAGTATACCAACTATTCAAGAAGTCATGTAGATCCAACCTTGCAAGTAAAAGCATAATTAAATAACCTCATTTAGGAAGCACTCAGAATTAATTAACAGAGATGTATCTATAAAGTAAATTTGCAGAACTAATTACTTTGACAATCTCAAACTCTTTTTAAATTTCCTCTATATAGGTTCCCTTAGTTGATGATAATGACCTAAGAATGTTGATGAATAAACAGGAATTAAATGACTAAATATTTGTATATTTCTATAATAAGCTATACAAAGTAATAACATTACTAAAGTATTGATGCATGACAAGGATACACATTCAATAGGATCATTTTTGTATGAATATTACTTGATACCTATACAACAATTTAATATTCCAGAGTTCTTTTCGTTGAGATGTGATTTAAAAAGGATGTGGGCCTTTGGAAATATATAATTCCATGCAATGCATAAAAGTTCAGAGTGTATGGGCAACAAATACAAAAATACAGTAGAGGACAACATTTTAACTAAACCTTAGTGAAATTTCTGTAATTCATAACGACAAAAGATAAACAGTATAAAAAATTGAACTAATATCCAAGGAAGGAATCAAGTCAAAATAATAGACCATGAAGATGGTTGAATTCCATTTCAGAATTCATTCAATTATAGATCAATTACTCGGCAAGAATTACTGTTCGTATTGCCACCCCAAAATATTTTACAGCTCTTAAACTATAACCATATTACAAATCATGTGACTCAGTGAGATCTCTGTCACCACAATGATAATCCTTGGTTTAGAATAGTATCAGTTCATAGAAACCTAGGGAATGCATTGGAGAGCAACGAATTGAAACCTGAGTACGTTGTATGCCTTTGATGAGCACCGACATCCGGAGTTGTACATAATTGTAGTCCCTGCAAGGAATTTCAAATTCACTTTAGCATTTTAGAACAGAAATGAAATGGTTGAAGTTTCCTATAGAATAGACAGAGTTTGATTTATAATGGTACTTAACTCATGATTGAAGACGAGGTTTCCTTTCCCTTATTGTGTTTTGGCTTGATAGAGGTCCCTAGCCAAGGGGAGAATGGTCCCAAGTTCTCGTGATGGGTACCCTCGCAATAACAGGGTCCCATCATTAGCATTTATACCCGCAGTGGATAAATCCTTTTGTTATGAAATGAAATAATATAAACAGTACTAAAAATTGATTTATGAATTTCATAAGACAGACCATGCGAATAGGCCAAAGGCATCCTCAATACAAGAAGTTGCAAAAAGAAAGAATAAACCCCAATATGATATGCCATTTGCATTTTTCTAACAGAACTACTCGAAAACCCCTAAGGTCGTAAATTTTAATTGTGTAGGGTTGAAATGCATAGCCATCAGGGAAACATTTTATCTGTAAGGTCTAGAATCAAGTCTCTTGGAAATTTAGAAATGGATCGATGCTTACAAACAAAAACAAAAAAGAAAAGGGAAAATGCAACATAAATCATAATACACAGTAGGAAACATTTCATATTCATGTTCAAACCCTGTGTGGCTTCACATCAGTGCAACACTACACATCAAAACATATCAATGGAAATATTATACAGCCTGTAACGAAATGGAAAACCCTAAGATTAAAGTTTTTACAAGGAGGTGTGAATCCTTCGGTAATCGAGGAAACAAGGAGACGGAACACCAAATCCCTTTCAGGAGACATTGAGGAAAAATACATAGATCAATCTAATTCTGGTAGCAGAACCATAGAGAAAAGTCACGAGGAATAGTCTTAAAGGGGAAGATTCAAATTACAGTCATAACAAGATCTTTAAAGGGGAATATTCAATTTACAAGTCAATACGAGGGTTCTTACACCATGATGGAAAACCAAAGTTCTCGTTTAAATGACCAAGAACACAAGGGTTATCGCAAAACATACCAGGGAGGCAAATAGCGCTGACTATTCCATCGGGTAATGTCCTCCATTTCGACAACCTTTCCTGTTGAAAAATGTTAATATGCAGAGCCATTTCTGGAAGATTTCACATTGACAATAGAAACACTCGAAACCCTAAAAGGAGCTCTACTACACCGATTAATTGTTGAAGATATGAATGATGGTCTTGCCATACGATGGGGAGGATGTGTCATGACTAGGCTGAAGGAATGGTCAGGTGAAACCATCGGAATTCGAGTACACCAAATATCCATTAATTTTCAAGTGCAAAGCTTTAACTGTTCTGACAAGTAAACCACTCCTTCCCCGCCAAGAAATTGGTGATATTAATGAAAGTCCCGTCGTGATACTACTAGTGGAATACATCCCCTCCATCCATTCATTGGAGTTAATTATCATTCATTTGAGATTTCACTTAAGACATCGTTTAGTTAAGAGTGAGTTATACGAGGGTCTTAATTGGGAGTTAATACCCAAACTTTTGTGTGTTTAGAAACTGACAGGACACTAACCATGACTACTCATAAAGAAATCTATTTTTAATGAGTCGAACCATACCTAATGATGCCAAGCATATTATGTTTAAACCTTGTATATTCTGACAAGGGATGTGTCCCCGACCCCTTCACTTTATATATAGTGTATGAAATTTATTTCAAAGTCAAATAAATAGTAATGCGCGCAAGCATAGGAACTCATGCTCCAATGAGAGGGATGGGCTATAAGAGCTAAGTCTAGATACTACCTATATATATATATATATATATATATATATATATATATGTATGTATGTATGTATGTATATATATATAAGTATGTTGGAAGTAGTTCAAGAGTGAAGGAGAGTGATAGAAACATGGAAAATTTTATCCACTTAAGCTTTTATGTTCGAAGTAAACTAGACTGGTGTCATAATGTCATTGTGGACAGAAATGAATC
>JASDQU010282817.1:1424-14598 GCA_032191745.1 Picea mariana
GTATGAATCCCAATATGCCATTTACATCTTCTAATCGTTGGAATAACTATCCTTCTTTTAGTCAAGCAAATTACCCTCCCTTTAATCAAATGCAATACCCACCCCTCAATCAAATGAATTACCCACCCATGCAACAAACAAACCCTCCCTTTGTAGACCCAGCAATGTGGACGCCTTGGCCTCCACAACAACAACCCTACCTTAACCAATGGAATCCAAATTGGAGAGGTCAACAACCCCCATTCCCAAATCAATTGCCTCAATTTCAATCACAATTTCAGCAACCACTCTCTTTACCATCAGGTACTCCACCAAACAATCAAATGATGAGGCCCCAACTACCTGTACAACCTAACCCTAACCCCAATAATAAGGTTGTGCAATGCATCGATATTCAAAACCAGCCTATACTTTCTCTTTTCCATGCACAATGCAATGATATTCACTTACGATTTGGGAAAATAGTAGAACCTATCATTGATGATGTTACCTCTTTTGATTCCAATAAAGAAGACATCAAAAAGCACGATGTACCTGAAGAGGTACAATCGTCCTCCAACACTGTTGCTGAAACAACAAAACCACCATTCCCTGAGCATTTAGCCTTGACTAAAATGCCTAAGCCACCTGCTTTCAATCTTCTAGGGGAATTACAAAATCTCTATGTCAAAATTCCACTATTACAAGCACTAAGAGATGTGCCAATTTATGCCATAACTATGCGAGACATTTGTGTTAAGAAACCTGGAAGGAAAACTAAAGATCCCCTGACGGTCCATGTCATGGGTGATTTGTCTGCACTAATGTCGGGTAAATCTCTTCCTATTAAATATGGTGATCCCGGCCATCCTACTGTCATAGTACAAATTGGAAAAACAGTAATTCCTCGAGTTATGGTAGATTTAGGCACTGCTATCAATATTATGACCCTTGAAACTTCACAATTGTTACAACTAAAGAATGAAATAAAAGATACCCCAACCATTCTAGAATTAGCTGACCGTTCTACAATCAAACCAGAAGGAGTCATTGAAGACCTGTTGGCAGCAATATTACAATTTTTAATCTACATAGTTGCCTACACAGGGTCATGAAATTTCATTACCCTTCATGAACAGTTTCTGAGATGACAGTTGAAAATCATCGCTTCTCTCTATTGTCTTTTCAAACTTTGTTTTCATGATAGTAAGCATGAAAACTTGCGACCGGAATTACCATTATGTTTTTAAAGACAAATTTCTCTTATGATTTATTATAAAATTGCAATTTCTGTCTATGGACATGTTGCTCTCATTGTTTATGATCGTTTCAATTCTAAGAATGCCTAAGAAGCTTATGGTTGTTTGATTGAAAAACCTCTATCAATTGGTATTTGATTTTTGTATTAATTTTGGTTTGATGATTAACCATATTTCTTTCATGGAAATTTTGGCTTCTCAATTCTTATGAATCACCAATCTTTGCAATTAAATTTGGATGCACGCACTCTGTCCTAGAATGTACCCAATGCCAAGGTGGCATATGTAGTACAGGATACCATCACTCCCGAGTATGGTCTCGGGCTTCACGATTTTGCTCCCACGCATTGTGATTAACGCCTCTGCCCATCGTTTGTATTGTCACAGCATTGTTTTGATGAGTCTCAGGGCTATAGCTCTGTGGATTTTTACCAAACCCTACCTATGAGTTCCGTGTTGATTCCCTTCCATTCGGCATGGCTCCAGTGGTGAGGGTCGATCCTAATGGCATCCAAACCCTGCTATCATATGATAATTCCATAGAGGAGTTAGAAAGGAACGGTTGGCTTTTGTTCATCCAAACATTTAAGGGTTTCAATCTTCGAGAGTTTTCCTTGACCTTTGATGACTGCAGGGTAAATATAGGTGACGTGAAGTTGGAAGTAAATGAAGAGTTCTTAATCTAACCCCGTAATTCCTACCAGAGACACATTTTTGCGTGAGCTATTTTGAGCAAACGGTTTTGAATTAGATCAAACCCTTGAAAACCTAGAACCGAAATGAGCCCTTTTACCTTCATCGTGGGTGGTTTCCTGGAAATTGGATCATTCCAGAGATATAACTCATCCTTTAGAGGTCGAATCTCAGATTTTCTCTGTGGCTGAAGGGAGCGTTTTGGTCTGTTTGCAAGTGTTGAAACATTTGTTACCTCTCCAGGCCTGTGCCTCAGCACCCCTCTCACCCGTCTAGCCTTGTGTCTTAGCCTCCTACTGTGAACCCTTGATCAATCCGAAGGATAACCCAGAATTCTCGGGCATTCAACTCTATGGTAAGCCTACCTTTTTCGTGGACGATTCTCCAACCCTTAATGCTATCAGTGCCAATGCACAGTCATTACAGTCATAGTGTGATGAGTGTCGATCTTGGATAGACAGGTATTATACTGATGTGCCTCTACTGAAGTCCCGGTTTAAATATTTAAAAGACCAAGTGGATTTGTTGACAAACAAGAACAGTAGACTCCAATCCATAACTCAAGCAAAGGAGAAACGCCTAAAAACTACATGATCTGTCATTTTTAAGAATGTAGAGGCAGTGACAGCAATAGTAAACTCCAAGATTGCTTGATATGTTTTAATCCCATGATTTCATGTATGATCTTTTTGGATTTTAGTATGATTTTGTCACTCTCAAGTTAGGATATATTATTTGATTGAATAGATTACCTTTCTTATAAAGATTAGTTTGTTTTGTTTGTTGAATAAAATATGATTGTAGCTAGTTAGAAAAATTTGAATTGCTTCATTTGACAGTTGAAAACATATCTAAAATTTCTCCATTTTCATTTGTTAACAAGAACCCATGATTCCAAGGAGATATGAAGCACTGTTGACATCTTCTATCCATATCAACTTTGTGTTTTTTTTAGTAAATAGATTAGGCTGTTGGTATTTTGATATCAAGTAAAATTAGGGAGGTTGCATCCCCCATATTTTTGGAACAGATTTGATATTATCAACAGGAAACATTTTGTTCATGGAACCTATATAAGCATGCTATCTTGTAGACATGAGAGCATCTCTGCCTGGGACAAGACTATGGATTCTTCATTTACAGACTTGAATGAAATATAATGTTAGTCACAGCTTTAGCTTTTCCATATTGTGGTTTTATTCAAGTTATGATTGTTTCAATTTGTAATTAGATTATGATTGTTTTCGCTGTCGTGGTTTACTACAAGTTGTTATGATAAAAATTTATATATTATCCATGTTTTATGTTCCAGATTTAACACACAGTAATCATTTTGTTCAAACTTGAGATTAAGAGATTTATCTTTATCATTTGTTGAACATTTATACACAAGTTCTCACAACGGGATTTATCTTAATCTGGCTTCTTGTGAAATTATGAGATTGCTCTAATCGTATCTCTTATAAGTTCTATCATTCGAATTCCATCATTATTGCTTCACATTTATGAGAAGCAATTGTAGGATCTGCTACAGGTTTACCTCATCAGACAACAAGACTGGACGCTACACACTGAACAAATATTGGATGCGATAACAGGTCAGTTTGTTAGTTTGATTTCATTAGCTTAATGAATATAGAAATTTCCTGTAGTTAAAACATATTCTACTATCTGTCATTTCTGTTTTCAATTAGACATTTTGATATTCCATTTCTAGAGTATAAACAGATTAAACATTATTTATACTATTGTTTAAAAAATCAATTTATATTTGATTTTCGTGGATTTAGATTAAAATTTGTATCTTGTAAATGTTATATATATATTAGAAATAGAATCATTTGTACATATACTAAGTGGAGTTATTTTATAAATATTAGTCAATTTAACTATAAATATACATTAGATCAATATATAGTTTTTTAGTGATTTTTATCCATCAAGTTATTGCATTTTCTTTAGTTTTGTTTATTCTCTTTCTTTAGGACTTATATCGGCCAACGGAGCCACTAAACTCGTCGGAATGGATTAATCTAAATGGCTTGGGTTAATTAGACAACCCTGGACCAGATTCACTCCTCCAGTTGACGAGCGGTCAATTTCACCCGTCAAGAAGACCTAATCATCTCAGTTGAGTCTTGGAATTATCCAGCTGACTTTGTGGTATTACAACCTAAAACAAAGCTGGGGGGTCATCCTCTAATTTTGGGTAGACCTTGGCTAGCCATAGCAGATGCCTTTATCAGCTGCAGATCTAGTTCAATGACAATTTCCAATGGATATGAGACCAAATAGCTTACCCTCTACCCTCACGCTACACCCTTGATTAATAATGACAATTCCTTATGGGTGGATTTTGATGATAAAACTACTCAACCTATCTTGACTATTGGACAAGCCTTAAGCCTTAAAGACGTCACTAAGGATGAATTAATTAATAATTTTATTTGTGAACCCTCCTCTGTGACTCCAGAAACACATAATCAACTCACTGCACTCTTGGAGTCAGATACCTAGGAAAACCTTAACTCTGAAGACCCAACTCAAACATCAACTACCATCTCTTCTAAAAGTATACCAGTAGAAATTGAACCTGGCAAAACACTGAATATAAACCCTAACTTGACAGTTGCTAAAACACAACGATTAATGAAGTTACTTCTTGAACATAAGGAAGCATTCGCATGGGACTATACAGATATGAAGGGAATCTCTCCCGAATTATGCACTCATCGTATCTATATCAAGGAAGATTTTCGACTGATCTTCCAACCTCAACGATGAATGAACCCTAATTTACGAGAAATTCTTAAATAAGAACTTCAAAAATTGCTTAATGTAGGTTTTATATATCCTATATCTGACAATGAATGGGTTTCCCCATTGGTAATAGTTCCTAAGAAAAACAGGAAATGGAGAGTGTGTGTAGATTATAGGGCCTTAAATAAAGCCACTCAAAAAGATCACTTTCCGTTGCCATTCATTGATCAGGTGTTAGATAATTTGTCAGGGAAGAAATTCTTCTCTTTCTTAGATGGTTTCAGTGGGTATAACCAGATCAAAATCGTACCCCAAGACCAAGATAAGACCACTTTTACTAGCCCCTGGGGAACTTTTGCTTATAGAGCCCTCCCATTTGGACTATGTAATGCACCAGCAACCTTTCAAAGAGCAGTTATAGGAATCTTTTCTGATATGCTTAATGACTCTATGGAAATTTTTATGGATGATTTTACCCCTTATGGTGTCTCTTTTGACGAAGCACTACAAAACCTTGAGAAAGTACTTAACCGATGTATACAAGCCCACCTCTCCTTAAGAACCAAAAAATGTCATATGATGATGAGTGAAGGAGTGGTACTTGGACATTTTATCTCATCTCAAGGAATTCAGGTAGATCCATCCAAGATACAAGTCATTAAAGACCTTCCTATTCCTAAAACCCAAACAGATGTGAGAATGTTTTTAGGACATGCTAGATACTATAGAAGTTTTATCAAAAAAAATTCCAAAATGGCTTCTCCTTTGTTCATATTACTTATGAAAAATGTTGAATTTAAGTGGACTACTCTTTGCCAGGAAGCATTTGATGCACTCAAACATCAGTTATCTACAGCTCCTATTCTAAGAGGACCTGATAGGACACTTCCCTTTCATATATCCTCTGATGCTTCAGATACTGCAATAGGAGTTGTCTTGGGACAAGAAGAAAATCATCTCCCTTATGCCATCTACTTTATTAGCAAGAATATGAGTCCTGCTGAACTTAACTATACAGTTACCGAAAAAGAATTCTTAGCAATTATCTATGGTATTAATAAATTTTGACATTACATCACTGGCTATTCTACTTTTGTTCATACTGATCACTCAGCTATTAAATATTTAATGAATAAACCTGTCACAAATGCCCGAGTCACCAGATGGTTACTATTATTACAATAATTTGATATTACAATTGTAGTTAGACCAGGAAAAGAAAATGTAGTTGCTGATTTCCTTTCTCGGTTAACACCTGATGATAATACTCCAGTAGATGATTCCTTTCCTGATGAATATCTATTTGTAGTATCTTCTCACTCACCATGGTATGCAGAAATCGCTAACTACTTGGTTGCAAGGAAGTTACCACCACACCTATCCCACCGAGAGAAAAGAAAAATCATTCAACAAAGTGCTCGGTATAGATAGATAAGTGGGTGTCTTTTCCACAAAGGACTTGATCAAGAAATCCTAAGATGAATTAGAGAATATGAGGTTTATGATTTACTAAAAGCTTGTCATGATGGCCCTTGTGGAGGGCATTTTGTTGATAAAAGAATAGCACATAAAATTCTCAGGATAGATTATTATTGGCCCTCACTTTTTAAAGACACAAATAAATATGTTCGGGCCTATGATAGCTGCCAAAGAATGGGTCAACCTAATCATAGAGATGAAATGCCATTAAATCCACAGGTAGTACTCGAACCATTTGAAAGATGGGCCTTAGACTTTGTAGGACCCATTAACCCTCCATCCAATCAAAAAGTTTATATAGTGGTCTGCAAAGATTATATGACCAAATGGGTGAAGGCTAAAGCACTCTATAGAGCTACCGAAGAAGTTGTTCTAGATTTCCTATTTGAAAATATCTTTATCAGATTTGGAGTGCCTAGAGAATTAGTCACAGATGGAGGACCTCCTTTCACCTCTCATGGTTTTAAAGCCACCCTTCAAAAATATCATATTCATCATAGAATGACTACACCATACCACCCCCAAGCCAATGGACAGGTGGAAAGAACAAACAAAGTAATAGAAGCCATTATCATGAAAACGGTGAAGGAAAATCGGAAGGATAGGTCTCAAAGGCTCCCTGAAGCATTGTGGGCTTACAGAACTACCTGGAGAAATACTACAAGATTATCCCCCTATGAATTAGTTTATGGAAAGAGTGTTGTCTTTCCTGTGGAATTTGAAATCAAGACCTTAAGGAATGTGTTAGTTGTTAACCTTGATTTGACTGATGCACAGACAGCCAGGTTGCAACAGCTTAATGAATTAGATGAAAAAAGACGAGATTCCATTCATCAGACAACTATGATTCAACAACAAAGATCAAAATGGCATGACAAAATCATTAAGCATAAACAATTCCAAAAAGGTAATTTACTGTATGATTCTCGGTTTAAAGAATTTCAAGTGAAACTACGTACAAGATGGCTTGGGCCTTACGAAGTGGACACCGTTTTCCCCAATAGAAGAGTAAGGCTCCTCACAATTGATGACTCTAAAACACTATTATTAGTGAATGGTCATCGGCTCTGTCTGTACCAATGCCCCATTTCCAAAGAAGATCTTAAGGCCACATGTGTGGCAGACTCACATTATCTCTTTTTAGAGGAGCCTCCTTCCCCTCATTGCAATAAAATTTTTTGAATTTAATTTCTTTAGTATTAGATTAAATTTCTTTTACTATTAATCCCTATCAAGGAATGGCATGTTACAATTGATTCTTTTGTAGATTCTAGATCCAAGAAAAGGTTGAAAGGATGATCTTACTTCAAGCAGATCCAAGCTTCATTTTGTGAAGCATTGTTCCCCATTTCTTCAATCCACTCTTCAGCAACATTTTCCTCATTTTCCCATTTTTCCCGTTGCTGAAACACCACTCCTTAGCAACATTTTCCTCATTTTCCCAAAAAAAAAATTCTCGTTGCTGAAACACCACTCCTCAGCAACATTTTCCTCATTTTCCCATTTTTCTCATTGCTGAGCAACATTTTCCTCATTTTCCCATTTTTTCCGTTGCTGAAACACCACTGTTCAACAATATTTTGTCACTATTGAAACACCATTTCTTCAGCAGTATTCTCCATTGTTAAAACATTACTCTTCAGCAAACATTTTTCCATTCTTCTCCTGTTGTTGAAACACCACTTTCTCAGCATTCCCTGTCAATAAAAACATTTGCCTCATCTCTTTCGCTCTCAATTGTCCTATTTCCATACTACATTTTGTCCTTTCATGACCTTCTCTCATAATTAAACAAACCGTTGATACAATTCCTCTAATAAATCCAAAGTCTCTCCCATGGTTACTGTAGATCCATTATGAACAAGCACTATATTTTGTTTCAAAGTACAAATCAAAGGTAAAGATGAGGTATGTAAACTTTATATGTAAATACAATTGAACTATGGCTAATGAGAAGATTTCGATTCATTATTATCATTCACTTAAAGCCACTATTTTAGCCGTAGTTGTGGGGGGGGGGGAATATCGAAATCTTATGCCATCATTTCACATGAACCGACTACCGTCATTCTTTTTACCCATCATTTCGTTTTATTTCACCACCATTTGCATGTCTTCATTCGCAAAACTTACTCTATTCGGAAGCAATCACCTAACTCTCTGATTGTGCATTCTACTGAGTTGTTAGCTATGGGAGGCCCTGTTATACGATACAAACCCGCCATGACAACCCTGCTAGAATTGTATCCAGAATTATATCAAATCTTTCAGTAGGCAAGCTCGTTGAGTTATTTCCATAGGCTCCAGGGATTCGATCAACAACAGGTTCTTCAATTCACTCAAAATCTTCAAGAAGACCATTCCATTGTTCAAGGGGTTCGGATTCCAGTCACAGAGGATGATATAGCACAGGTTTCGGGTCTTTCTGTCACTGGCATTCGCTGGTTCAGCTGCAAACACATTATCCTTAATGCCCAATAGGATTTTCTCTTGCCAGGAGAACAAGTTGAGCCTAAAGGTCGGGGTGTTCGACTTAGCTCGTTGCTGCCTCCTTGGCTGAAAGTTACAGAATTTGTCAAGCACTATCTCACCTGTGAAGGCCGATACCAGGTAGTTTACCAGTATGATTTTGTCTTGTTATCTCATTTACGACATGCTAGATTAGTGAATATTCCATACTATCTTCTCGGATGTCTTAAGAATATGTCGCATTACTGTAAAAAGGATAAAAATCCCACCCTTTCCCTCACCCATCACCGTCTCGTTCAACTACTCATCCAAAAGGGTTTTTCCCAACAAAACCCTTCCCTAAACAACCCCCCCATAGACCCTCAGGAAGCTGCTGAACATCCTGAAAGCTCTCATGAACAACAACCACAAAACCTTCTTGACCCTCCAGAAATACCTATTAATCCACTTACAGACCCAATTGATCCAATTAACCCTCATACCATACCAAGCCCGCCCCACAACTTACCAGAATCATCTACTCCTACTGTCTATATCGTTAGTGATGATTCTGAAGCAGATAAACCTGATAACCCTCCCTGCCCCATCACTGAGGAAAAACCCACACGCAAAAGAAAGAAGAAAATTCCTACTTTTCCTTCCTTTTTACAAAGAAAATGAACAGGACTGCAACAAGAGCAACTACTGCCCTAAACCTCCAACCCATCTTGATAAAAGCCCGTATACCTCCACCCTCTCAAACTCTAGAATTTTTACCTATTTTACCCATGGGCATTGAAACACAAGAACCATAAGCCCAAGGTGCTATGACATCATCCTCTTTAAATCAAGTAGCTGAAACACAAGAACTAGCTACTCATCAAGTAGCTGAAACACAAGAACCAGCTACTCATCCAGTAGTTGAAACACAAGAACCAGCTACTCATCCAGTAGCTGAAACACAAGAACCAGCTACTCATCCAGCAGTTGAAACACAAGAACCAGCTACTGATTTTGTTCCCGAAGTACATGAATCAGATGCCCAAGGTTCCGCAACATTACTTTCTCTACATCAAGAAGTTGAAACACAAGAATCAGTTGTTGATCTTATAGCTGATCCACAAGAACCAGTTATTGTGGCTGTGACTATTACACAAGAACCAGTCACCCCTCTTGATACATCCATGAAATATCAACAACAAGAACCAATAATGGCCTCTGTCTTACAAGAAAATGAGTTCCTAAAGTATGAACTGGAAGCCTACAAGCAAGAGCTAGTAATGGTAAGGGAATCCTACGATAGGAAACTTAAACTATATACCTTAGCTCGCATAGCGGCCATGACAGAGGTAAACACAAAAGAGGATTAGTGTAGAGAATATATGTGCAGTCAATGTGGGAACATTTATTATCAAGCAGGCTACAAGATAGTTCAAATTTCAATGCCTGGAGCTTCCCCTGCACCTACCACTTTTGCAGTCAAAGAAGAAGAACACCCTACTGTTACACAAGAACCAATAGGACCTTCCAAAATCTAAAATGAACCCTGGCCTACAAAAACTGCTACATCTGAAGCCCCCGTTTTTATTAGTAAAGCTATACAAACAATGCCTATTGATGAATCTGCCTCTCCTAGCAAGATCAACACCCATACTCTTATGGAACGAGCCACTCAGACCCTACCTCACCCTATCACTTATGATGTTGAAACACAAACTCAACCATGGGATGAGCAGGCAATAATGGACAAATGGAAAAAGAGTATGTTGTTACACGGGACAAGGACCTACAGGAGCACAGACTAATTTGGCTAAACCACATCTATTCAAACTGGGAAGCTCTGGAGCAAACACGCCAAGAATCCCATGTCCATAAAAAGCATAATGAAGAGCTAAAAGGAAAATTGCTCCTAATGTTTGATTTGGCACAAAAATTGTTGGCTGCTGGGAAGCCATCCTCAAATTACTCTCTTTTCCTCATAGAACGACTTACATTTTTTCAAATTAAATCAATCAAAGAAGGCAGACCCTATGCAGTGTTGAACCCAGTAGATTTTTTTAAAACTTTTGCAAAAGCCTTTACAATGGATTAGCACCTGCTATGTGAGGTATATCTTCATAATGAGGCCATCCCTGAGAACCGACATCTTAACCTTAAACCTCTTGTCAGTGATATCTAGATTCGGGAATTCACCTCCTTCCTTAACAATCAGGTTACATGGCAGAATGACTTCCTAGCTGTCAAGCATAATGAAGATAACCACCTCCTCTGGATATGGCCAGAACCACAGAACGTTTCCACCTTTGTTGCAGAGTATTATCAATTTTTGAAGAAACCATGGATGATTCAGTATACTCGACAACTATAGACAACAGTACTTCAGGATTGTCAATAGTCTATTAAATCCATAGAGATTGTTACCTTACAAGAAAATAACATGTTTTGGCAATAATCTTCTGAGAAAAGGCAAGAACACAATCCTTTTAGTCCTACCAATCTCGAGGTAGCAATCTCTCAGGTACCTAGTTACATCAAATGTGTTCAGCAATGTGCCGAAAAGTGGATAGGTTATCAATTCCACTTTCCCATTATGTGGATGCCAGCAAAGAAGTATCAAGTTGATCATAATTTGCCCAAGAAGGTTGAAGCAACAGCCTAGCAAAGGCTACAACAGGCTCAAGGATTCAGAGCCCCAACAGACAGTACTTTCCACAGCTACTTTTTAAGTAATTTGCATGCCCAGAGTCAGTATCCAGATTTTGATTCAGATTGAAGTTGCCTAAGGACATGCAACCTTTTTGGTTGTGGGGGATGTTAGGACCCTATAATGTACCCTTTTGCTCATACTTTTTGCTATCATTACATCCTTTTCCCACTCATATTCAAGCCTACATTATCACACTAATCTATTTCCCCAAAGGTATATAACGTTTCTTCTCTTTGCTATATGTTTAATTTGTTTTACATGTAATTTTACATTACTCTCATACTTAGCCATTAATCAGAGATATATAGTTTCTGAAACAGTTTGAACTACAGTTAATACTATTGCTGCTTGAATGACCACGTTGTTGAAACAGTCAACAAGTCCGTGATCTACGATGCTGAAGCAACATTTCACATACAACAGTAAAAAGAGGAGTTGTTACACTGGCCGCAATAGTTGTATCTTAATCCAGCACCAACCTTCACTGCCGCTTGAGACCACGTTGGTGAAAGAGTCAAACAGGATGCAAATCCCATTGCTAAAACAGTCTGTGATTTGCGACACTGAACAACATCTCACATACAGCAGTAACAAGAAGGAGTTGTTACACTGGCTGCAACAACCGTACCTTAAGCCAAAACCAACCATCACTGCTACTTGAGACCACGTTGCTAAAACAGTCAAACAGGACACAAATCACGTTGTTGAACAGTCCATAATTTGCGATGCTAAAACAATATTCTATAAACAACAGTAACAAGAAAGATAAATAAAGAAGTTGTTACACCGACCACAACAGTTGTACCTCAAGCCAGCACCATTCCAACTACTATAACAACATTTTGCTATGGGAGATCAAAATATCCTATTCCAGCATAGAAGATTAGATCAGGATAAGAATATGATTTGTTGGTATACATGTAATCTTATGTTTATTGTATTAGGGGGATTCTCCTCTTTAAATAGAGGATAAATCATCCTTAGAAGGGGTTTTTTTTTAGGAGAGATTTTAGCTAGAAAGGAATTATAGAGAAGGGCGTGTTCACTTTGAAGATTGTAACTTGACATATTTGACAGATGAATAAAAGATTATTCTGAGCATTTCTTCTTAGTTCCTTGCATTCCCAGGGAATCTTGTGAGAAGGAGAGGGCCCACCTTCTTCACAAGATTCACCCATTAGTTCTGTAGTGTGTTAGTATTATTTTGGTTTATGCCTTGTTTAAACTCTATTTCCACTGATTGTTACATTGTTTTCATACAATTCATTCCTAGGTAATTGCTAATCACTCTGATTGGTAATTCTCCTTGATGAATTTGTGAAAGTATGATAATCAGAGACAGGTGTTGAAGATTCCTTCTTTGGAGAATAGGGTCCTGTTCTCTGTTACAGAATAGTTAGCCTTCAATACTTGTTGATCATTTTTGGTAATGAGTTTGTGAAAGTGTGATAGTCAGAGACAAGTACTGAAGATTCCTTCTTTGAGGAATAGGGTCCTGTTCTCTGTTACAAAATAGTTAGCCTTTAGTTCTTGTTGATCATTTTTGGTAATGAGTTTATGAAAGTGTGATAGTCAGAGACAGGTGCTGAAGATTCCTACTTTGAGGAATAGGGTCTTGTTCTCTGTTACAGAATAGTTAGCCTTTAGTACTTGTTGATCATTTTTGGTAATGAGTTTATGAAAGTGTGATAGTCAGAGACAGGTGCTGAAGATTCCTGCTTTGTGGAATAGGGTCTTGTTCTTTGTTACATAATATTTAGTCTTCTTTGCATTATGTTTTTCCTAATTTGATGTTTCTTAATGTAATCCAGGATTCTTCTGATAATTATTTTCCTTTGAATCTTAAACT
>JASDQU010282820.1:0-14604 GCA_032191745.1 Picea mariana
TTGAAATTTTAAATTTAACTTGGCACACTTTATAATTTTGTATATAATATTTTTCACCAAAATTTGACTTGGAATAATTATTGACATTATCTTTTAGCCTCCGCACTAGGTTTGTTTCTTCACTTCCACTTTTCACTTTTCTCTTGATTGAAACTAAGGGATTAATTTTATAACCCTTTAATTGAAACTTGGAATATATGTTTGAAAATAATATTTGACCTTCTTAAGAATATATCTCAAAAACATAATTTATCTACTTTAAAAAAAAATCTCTTATAAAATTTAATATTTCCACCTTTCATATCATTTTAATACTTGTACCTTTTACCAATATTCTAACATTATTGACTTTTCATTTACAACTTCCCACATTATTCAAGTTACCTATATTTTCACATTATTCACTTTCACTTTTACCTAACTACTTATAGAACTTATTCTAGTTTAAACTTGTATTAACATGGTGACTTGTCACAATGTCTAAAATTTGTCATTGAGATCCTCCATGTAAAGAGAGATTTATATTTATTTTTCTTCCATGTAAAAATAAAGGCCTATATCGTAAACATTGACTTTATCCTTGCAATGATCTCCTTTGATCTCCTAATCAAAAATCACACAAAACTCATGTAGAAGTGAGATAGAATTCTCACACACACACTCTAAATTATTTTCTTGAAAGATGTTACAATTTATAGAGGAATTATGGTTTAATAGATTCCTAAACTAGTGGATTTGAATTGTTGAATTATCTAGTAAATTGACACCTAACTGACACCTACATTTTGTATATTTATTCTAACACTCCCCCTTGATCGAGAAATGTGTTTTCTACAACACTTAACTTTTCTCTACAAATTTCAAAATTTTCCTTTCCATGAAGCTTTGTAAAGATGTCTTCGAAATTATCATTTGTATTACAATATACCAAGTCAGTTTCCTTTGATTGTATCTTCTCTCTTACAAAATGATGATATGTCTCAATATGCTTTGATCTAGCATGACACAATGGATTGTCTGTCAGTTTCATGAAACTTTGGTTTTCACATTTTATAATTGTTGGTACTCTTTGTTCTTCTCCCACATCTTCAAGAATCCACCTCAGCCAAATTTACTCACAAGTGGCACTGCATAAATATTTGTATTGAGATTTAGTGGATGAAAAGGAAATAGTTGGATGCTTCTTGTTGCTCCATGATAGAATCTCGAATCCTATTCTGAATACACAAACCATGGTTGAATTTCTATCATGAGGATCTCTTGCCCAATTTGAATTTGAATAACCTGTAATATCAACATTAAAATCATTAGTATATCCAATACCAAAATTAATAGTCCCTTTCAAATATAGAAGGACTCTCTTTGCTTTTTTCCAATTACTTTCATGAGGCTTAGCCATGAATTGACTAAGTATATTGACTGACTATGAAATATCTAGCCTACTTTTAGTTAGATAATTCAAATTTCTCACCAAATGTCAATGCAAGTTGTCATCCATTACTTTTGTTTCATCATCACTGCTAATATTAATATTATGTTCTAATGGAGTAGACATTGGTTTACATTCACTCATATTAAACCTTTTAATTAACTCCATTGTATACTTACTTTGTGTAATTAGTGTCTTACCATATTATCTCCATACCTCAAGGCCTAAAAAATAATGAAATTGACCAATGTCTTTCATCTCAAATTCCTATGACAACGATCTTTTGATTTCTTCAAACATCTCATTAGTATTTTGATGTAACCAATAAACTGAGATTCATTAGCAAGATCTAAAACACATGCAAACACACGATAATTGAAAATAACTCTCTTTTATTTCTTCTCCATCCTAATTATTATAATGGAAGTTCAAACCCTTATAACAACTATATGAGATCTTCAAAAACAACTAATTTTAGAAAAAAAAAATAATTAAAAAAAAAAACAACTAATTTAGGAAATTTTTGCATGACTCTAAAACTGACCAATAATGTAGAGCTAACTAGAGAGACATTATTTTTCAACTCACTTTTCTGATTAAGTTCATAAAATAAGAGATAAGAGATAATTAAAAATTTAAAAATTTCAGTAAAAACACTAACTACTAACCAACAAACGTTCAGGCAATAACTACTAACATTTCTTCAAACCCATAGGAAATAACTATGAAATCTATGGGTTGAGTTCAGGTAATAACTACTAACATTTCATCTATGAAACACACTATGTGATCCAATGGATGGGTTGAGTTCAGGCCATGTGATAGGACGGTTTGAGTCCAGGCGAGATCGGTCCATCGTGGTCAGTCGTTATGTTGTATTCTATTCACATTGATTTTGCACATTTCTGAAGCATTGGCAGAGGATGGTCCTCTCTTTTGATGGACACGACTCAGTATGTCGGTTTCTCATTCGTTTCTGCTTTTAATACGTTTTGGAATTATAATTTTTAAGTCTCAAACGAAAGTTCAGTCATTTAGCGTAAAAATAAAAAACATAGGATATTGAGAGAGAGTCTGAATTGTTGAGGAAAATTTATAAAGTGTTGTCACCAAACAAGGAGTTACCCTACCATATATTTCAGTGAAAGAAATTGCAAACTGTAGCCATTGAAAATAACAAGCACAATGATTGTTCAAGGGGTTACCCTACCATATATTTCGATGAAAGAAATTGCAAACTGTAGCCATTGAAAATAACAAGCACAATGTTTGTTTGAGTTTCAACTCTGGCACTTGTAAAAGTTGCATGTCAAGCTCTACAACATGATTTATATAAATAAAAATAAAAAAGAATCTATAGTAATATAACGCAATTTTTTTATATTACTTGGATTTTTTCAGAATGTTATTTCTATGTCTAAAAAGTATTAAGAGAAGTGTTTCAACATCACTAAAGTTTTGATGACTTAGAAAGTTAGGAAGGTGGGTAGTGTGACAAATATTTTGAAATTGAGATTTAATTTGGGTATAAGCAGGGAAGAAAGTATTTTTCATCTTCAACTCTCTTGGTGTCACCAAGGTGGCAAATTCTTTCTTGCCCTGGTGTTTTGGGGATTGCCCAACTCACACTTTCACTATGTAGCTCAAGAAAATTAGTTCTTATTTTAACAATATTGATTCTCTTCTTTAGGCTAGTCAAAACAAAATGTTACTTTTGATCTTAGGTTAGGGTTAACCACCTCCTTATAATATCTTAATTTTATCTTATCCTCTAATTCCTTATCACACCATAGATTCTTCTTAAATTTAGCTTGTACAATATTTTTAATATCATCAATATTCTGCATAATAACTTCTTTTATTCCTCAATGATTTAGCCAAGACTTGGCATCATTATGTCATCCCGCTTGAGCCTTAGGTGATTTTGGTTAGAGTATGAAGGAATTTTGGGGAGCCTTTTGTCATCGATGGTGTTTGTCTTTTCTTGTACATTAAGTACATAATCATAACTCTCCTCTCAATGGAGGAAAGACTCACTTCAATAAGATATGATGTATTGTCCTTAATTTTGACATTGCTTTATCTTTCTCCAGGATTCTCGAGAGATACTGCATCCAAAATCTTTACATCCATATAAGATAACAGGAGTGATAAGAGTCTCAAAGAGGAGTTTTGCTAATTTAAAATTATTTTCAAGCATTTTCCACCCTCCATTTATCCTTTCCTCAATATTATAGTTTCAATTGAGCTTCTCATGAATATCATTTCCAAGATACTTGTACCAAAAGCTGATAGATCATCTTATTGAATTTAATTATCATAACCTTCCAATAATAAGTATATCTCATTCATCACATTCTAATAGCTAATAACAAGTATATTCCATTAATCCGTTGGATTTGAACTTGGACCATGCCCAAGTAATCCCGACGTGTTAGATATTTTCCCATGATTAAAAAAAAACAAATATATCCCATTAATCACATCTAATAGCTAGTAGCTTATCTTCCCATTAACATGCTTATTTAAGAATTTTTTATGCATCATGTCAGAAATAATTTTCAAATGTTTTTTAAATTAGTTGCAATATGAAAATGTAAAGATTATCAATAGTGGTAAATTTAACAAACATTTTTTAATTTTGAAAATTAATGTTAAGATATATGAAAACTAAATTTTATAAAAATATATTGGTCACCTATCGGGGTGTTTAAATTCATACAGATGCAAAATTAAATTTTAAAATATTTTTATAAGAAATATAAAATTTTAATTTTTTAAATATTTTTATTTAACAAATTATGTGTGAAATCCATAAAAATATAAAAACTACTTAATTTTTAGAATCATCAAATTAAAAATTGTCGGTGGCCACAGGAAGGTAAGGGGAAATATATGGAATAAAGAATTTTTGGAACCCTCTGATGATAAGATTATGGATTCGATCTTCTCTGTTATTGTGGCGCATAGATATTCAGATGCTTTGATATGTAAGTACAACATTGACTTTGGTTGGGTACCATGGGATATTGGTATGTTGATTCTTGTGTGCTACAACTTCTATGATTTGAATGTTGATATTGTAATGTGATAAGTTGATCCTTAATATTTGGTTTAATCTTGTCATGATTTACATGTGTCTTCATAACAATATTTGATATTTTGTATTTATTCGTGGAACAACATCATTTGACTAACATATGGCTTCATGAGTGGTGATCAATGGTACATCACCCATCACTAAATTTGTATATGTCAATTTATTGCTAATTTTTTTCTTGAATTTTGGAAGCTCTTTCACTTATAAGATTTCATTCGTAATGACACTCAAATTTTTAGTTTGATCACTTATGTTGAAGTTGTATTATCTACAATTCCAACTTCTAAAAATTTTCTTGATTCAGTTGGATTGGTTAAGGTTTCTTTACCTGCAACCTTAGCTTCTAAAATTTTTTTTGATTCACTTGCATGCATGGATGTCTCCTTGTCTACTTTCAAGATTGAAATATATTTACATTTTATTTTTTTAACTTCCATAAGAAGAATTTAACTATGAATCTTCAAATGGTTAATTTTCTTGTCTTTATTTGACAAGATTTTGTTAATTTTTCTCTTAGCATCTTGTTTCTTTTGAGATTCTTCATCACACTAAATTACGACATCTTGTCAAACCAATACTTGATCCTTTGTTTGTAAGCCCCAATTCTCTTTATCTAATGCTCATAGTTTTTTTTTAAGTATTTCATCTTGTTAAAATACTCTTCTAATTTGAATTGCAGGATATGTAAGTCATCTATGAGAGATTGGTTTTGTTCACATAAATGATTTACTAGAGAATCTTGCTCTTTTCAAAGTTCTTCTAATTCTTCATAATTTGGTTGTTGTAATCCCTTGTCACATTGGATTGTGGCATTTTGTATATGACCTATATCTTCTAATGAGGAAAATTTTGTGCACAACTCCACTATCTAATATTGTAATCTTATCTTATTTTCCTTGGGAGAATGTCATTTTCTTTTTACGCCTAGAATGAACGTCCCCAACATTTCCATCCAGTTAGAACCTAGAATTATGTCAACATTATTGAAATAAATATTCACAAAATTAAATTTGGATATGTATTTATAATCATCAATTAATACGTGTAAGTATTAAATTTCAAATTGCTCCATGTAGGGTCTTTCTTATGAATATACTTGATCATGGAATTAATAGTTGATTTTATATCAATATATCTTTCCTCACTATGTGGAAAAATAACAATGATAGTTATATCATTTCTTTGAATAGTCTGTTTAAGTTTAAATACTCCAAATCCCAAGATTGAACTACATATATTAGAAAACATTTCTTTCTTCCCTTTATTAATATTCATTTTATTTTCTAAAAATCTCTCATAGTTCAAATTGGTACCTACTTACAAATCTTAAATAATTTTTTCATTTTTGAAATTTTAAATTTAACTTGACATACTTTATAATTCTTTATATAATATTTTTCACCAATATTTGACTTGGAATAATGATTGACATTATCTTTTAGCCTTTGCATTAAGTTTTTTTTTTTCACTTCCACTTTTCACTTTTCTCTTGATTGAAACTAAGGGAATAATTTTATAACTCTTTAATTGAACCTTGGAATATATATTTGAAAATTATATTTAACCTTCTTAAAATATATCTCTAAAATGAATTTATCTACTTTAAAAAAAATATGTTATAAACTTTAATATTTGTGTCTTTTATATCATTTTAATACTTCTATCTTTTATCAATATTTTCACATTATTGGATTTTCATTTTCAACTTCCCACATTATTCAAGTTACCTATATTTTCACATTATTCACTTTCACTTTACCTAACTACTTTTAAAACTTATCCTAGTTTATCAAGTTACCTATATTTTCACATTATTCACTTTCACTTTACCTAACTACTTTTAAAACTTATCCTAGTTTATACTTGTATTGACATGGTGACTTATCACAATTTCTAAAATTTATCATGAAGATCCTCCATGTAAAGAGAGAGATTTATGTTTCTTTTTTTATTCTTGCATGCAAAAATAATGACCTATATCATAAATGCTGATTTTATTCTTGCAATGATCTCCTAATCAGATATCACACAAAACTCACGTAGAAGTGAGATAGAATTCACACAAACATGCGCGCGCGCACACACACACACACACACACACACTTAGAATTATTTGCTTGAAAGATGTTACAATTTATAGAGGATTTTTGGTTTAAACGATTCCTAAACTAATAGATCTCAATTGTTGAATTATCTAGGAAATTGACACCTAAGTGACACCTATATTTCTTCATATATGAGAGATTAGTTTTGTTCACATAAATGATTTGCTAGAGAATCTTGTTCTTTTCAAAGCTCTTCTAATTACTCATAACCATGTTGTGGTAATCCATGGTCACATTAGATTGTAGCATTTTGTATATGGTCTATATCTTCTAATGAGGGAACTTTTGTGCACAACTCCACTATCCAATATTGTAATACTATCTTATTTTCCTTGGGAGAATGTCAACATTTTATTTTTTACATTTAGAATGAATGTCCCCAACATTTCCATCGAGTTAGAACCTAGCATTATGTCAAAATTATTGAAATATATATTCACAACATTAAATTTGGATATGTATTTATAATCATCAATTAATACATGTAAGTCTTGAATTTCAAATTGCTCCATGCATGTAGGGTCTTTCTTTATGAATATACTTGATCATGGAATTAACGATTGGTTTTCAAAGTTGATGTCAATATATTTTCCCTCACAATGTAGACAAATAGCAATGATAATATCATTTCTTTGAATATTTCGTTAAGTTTAAATACTCCAAATTCCATAATTGAACTACATATATTATAAAACATTTCTTCCTTCTCTTTATTAATATTCATTTTATTTTCTAAAAATCTCTAACAACTCGTACCTCCTTATAGAACTTAAATAATGCCTTCAATTTTAAAATTTTAAATTTAACTTGGCACACTTTATAATTATGTATATTGTATTTTTCACCAAAATTTGACTTGGAATAATTATTGGCATTATCTTTTAACCTTCTCACTAGCTTTGTTTTTTCACTTCCACTTTTCAGTTTTCTCTTGATTCAAACTAAGGGATTAATTTTATAACCCTTTAATTGAAACTTGGAATATATGTTTGAAAATAATATTTGACCTAATATATCTCAAAAACTTAATTTATCTACCTTAAAAAAAAATCTCTTATAAAATTGAATATTTCCACCTTTTATATCATTTTAATTCTTCTATATTTTACCAACATTTTCACATTATTGATGTTTTATTTACAACTTCCCACATTATTCAAGTTACCTATATTTTCACATTAATCACTTTCACTTTTACCTAATTACTTATAAAACTTATCCTAGTTTATACTTGTATTAACACTGTGACTTGTCACAATGTCTAAAATTTGTCATGGAGATCCTCCATGTGAAGAGAGATTTATGTTTATTTTTCTTCCATGAAAAAATAAAGTCCTATATCGTAAACGTTGACTTTCTCCTTGTAGTGATATCCTAATCAAAGATCACACAAAAATTACGTAGAAGTGAGATAGAGTTCTCTCACACACACTCTGAATTAGTTTCTTGAAAGATGTTACAATTTATGGAGTAATTATGGTTTAACATATTCCTAAACTAGTGGATCTGAATTGTTGAATTATCTAGTAAATTGACACCTAAGTGACCCATACATTTTGTAGATTTATTCTAACACTCCCCCTTGATCGAGAAATATGTCTTCTACAACACCTAACTTTTCTCTACAAATTTCAATTTTTTTCTTTCCACGAGGCTTTGTAAAGATGTCTTCCAAATTATCATTTATATTAAAATATACCAAGTCAATTTCCTTTGATTGTATCTTCTCTCTTACAAAATGATGATCTATCTCAATATGATTTGATCCAGCATGAAACAATGGATTGTTTTCCAGATTCATGAAACTTTGGTTATCACATTTTATAATTGTTGGTACTTTTTGTTCTTCTCCCACATCTTCAAGAATCCACCTCAACCAAATTTTCTCACAGGTGGCACTGCATAAATATTTGTATTGAGCTTCAGTGGATGACATGGAAATAGTTGGATGCTTCTTGTTGCTCCATGATAGAATCTCAGATAATATTCTGAATACACAACCCATGGTTGAATTTCTATCATCAGGATCTCCTTCCCAATTTGAATCTGAATAAGCTGTAAAATCAACATTAAAATCATTATTATATTCAATACCAAAATTGATAGTCCCTTTCAAATATCAAAGGACTCTCTTTGTTTTTTTCCAATGATTGTCATGAGGATCATCCATGAATTGGCTAAGTATATTGTCTGACTATGCAATACCTGGCTTACTTGTAGTTAGATAATTCAAATTTCCCACCAAATGTCAACAAAAGTTGTCATTCCTTACTTTTGTTTCATCATCACTTCTAAGATTAATATTATGTTCTAATGGAGTAGACATTGGTTTACATTCACTCATATTAAACCTTTTAATTAACTCCATTGTATACTTACTTTGTGTAATTAGTGTCTTACCATATTCTCTCCATACCTCAAGGCCTAAAAAATAATGAAACTAACCAATGTCTTTCATGTCAAATTCCTATGACAACGATCTTTTGATTTCTTCAAACATCTCATTAGTATTTTGATGTAACCAATAAATTGAGATTCATTCACAAGATCTAAAAACCATGCAAACACATGAGAATGGAAAATAACACTCTTTTATTCCTTTTCCATCCTAATTATTACAATGGAATTTCAAACCCTTACAACTACTATCTGATATTTTCAAAAACAACTAATCTTAGAAAAACAACTAATTTTGGGAAATTCTTGCATGACTCTAAAATTGACCGATAATGTAGAGATAACTAGAGAGGCATTATTTTTCAACTCAATTTTCTGATTAAGTTCATAAAATAAGAGATAATTGATAATTAAAAATTTAAAAATTTCAGTAAAAACACTAAAACCCCAATTTGAGGCCTTATATGAAGGAATTTGGCCCCGAAAAAGTGTCAAAATGATATTTCATCCAAAGGATCGGATCGACACGAAAATGAACTCTTCGAGACAAAACTCCCTATAAAATTTCATCCCAAACATATAACCAAGTCAAAAGTTATGACCCTCGGAAAATAACGCAACTCCTACAAGTTATTGTCTTCAAACTGTTTCCACTTAATGAGATCTAGGTTTAGAAAGTCCCCCTCTATAATCCATGTACTCTCTGCTGGTGCTACGCCTTTCCACTAGACTAGATATTGGTTGTATTGGCCTTGCTGAGTATGAAGGGTCTTCTTATCTAAAATGTGCACGACATTTTCTTTTTTCTTGCTCGGAATGGCTTGTTGCCAATCCACCTCTACCTCATTGTTATCACCCATATCGTCTTGATGGAAGATATACAAATCAGAAACATTAAACACAAGGGAGATATCGATATGAGCTGGTAAATCGACCTTATAAGCATTGTCATTGATTTTCTTGAGAATCTTGCAAGGAGCAACTTTCTTATACTTCAATTTGTGGTAGGTTCCTCTAGGAAACCGCTCTTTCCATAAATAAACCATCACCAAATCACCTTCATTGAATACTCGGTATCGTCGGTGAGTATATTTTATCATTTTGTTTTTTTCATTACTGGCCTGTAGTTTTTGTCTCACCTGTTGCTGCAACTATTGCGTGTGTTATGTAAATGCTTCCCTATCATCACTGATCCTATCCCTAAGTGGTAGTTGCACCAAATATAGGACACCCATAGGATTTCTACCGTGAACAACCTGAAATGGTGATTTACCTATATATCTATTCACTAAAATATTGTAGAAAAATTATTCTTGAGGTAAAGACAAATCCCACTGCTTGGGGGTGATAAGCATTGTTGAACTATAATTTGGTCCCCATTTTCTTCCATAAATTCCTCCAAAAATGATCCGAGAACTGAGTATCTCTATCAAAGGTAATAGTTTTTGGAACCCCATGCAATATAACAATTTATGAAAAAAAAAATTCTTCCACCCTAAATACATCACTAGTGTTCTTGCAATCAACAAAATGAGCCATTTTAAAGAACCTATCAATCACCACAAAAATATAATCATTACCTCGTTATATGTTTGGGAGCCCCAACACATAATCCATGCTCATATCTGTTCATGGGAATATGGGCACTGGTAATGGCATATACAACCATGTGTTCTTTGAGTGTCCTCTATCCATTTGGAAAATCCTACATCGTACCACATACCTAGTTGTATTATTTTTCATCTTTGGCCAGTAATACATATCTTCAATTAAGGCTAGCGTCTTATCCTTTCCAAAATTTGTTTCCAAACCACTACTATGAAGGTATCTGATAATATTTTCCCTCATTGAACCAATTGGAATGCATAGTTGTTTTCCTTTGAAGAGGTATCCATATTGACTAAAATATTCACCCTGATTAAGATCCATGTTCCCAACAGATGGGTTCCTCAACTGTTTCACAATATCTCGAAAATCATTAACGCATAGAGATCCTTTAATGAAACAAGCCCAATTACTTGGTTTTCCATGGTTATCAAAAGAACAGTGCGTCGAATCAATGAATTTGCAACTTGTTTATGTCGTCCTGATTTTTGCTTCAGAACAAAGGTGTAGCCTTGTAATAAAGAGACCCATTTTTCATTTCTATTGGGTGTTTACGTACTTTAATGCAATGTGATCAGTAAATAACACAAACTCTTTCGACACTAAATAATGCCTCCAATTTCACAATGCTTGCACAATTGGATAAAATTCTACATCACATGTGGAGTAGTTATTTCTTACCTCATTCAACTTTTCACTAAAGAACGCAATTGATCTACCTTTCTGGATAAGTACAACTCCAATGCCTACAAGTGAACCATCAGAGTGTACCTCAAACACTTAATCAAAATTTGGTAAGGATAATATGGATGCCTCAATTACCTTCTTCTTTAGAAACTTAAAACTTTCCTCAACTTCATTGGTCCACATGAATGTTTTTCCTTTGGTGCAATATGTTATAGGTGCTACAATATTGCTAAAATTTCAAATAAATTTCTGGTAAAAGGTGGTCAGATCCTGAAAACATCTTACCTATGTTATGCTCCTAGGACTAGGACACTCCAAAATTTCTCTGGCCTTATTTGAATCCATCTTGACTCCTTCTATCGAGATGAAAAAACCCCAAAGTACCAAACTTTCTTGTAGGAACCTACATTTCTTCAGGTTTGCATAAAGTTGATGTTTTATCAATGCATCTAGTATAATTATTAAATGTTGGAAGTGATCTTATTTGTTGTTACTGAAAACTAAGATGTCATCAAAATAAACAACAACAAGCTTACCAATATAAGGTCGAAGCACAATATTCATCAATCACATGAAAGTACTAGGTGCATTGGAAAACCCGATTGATTTGAAAATACCACACGAGTTCTGATACCAACTTGATCTGTAAATATCAATAAACTCTAATATTAATTCATCCTGAAAAATCCGTATATGTCAATACACATATACATCTGACCAGATTCGGGAAATTGAAGATCACTTGACTATTAGAAAAATATCATGTGAATGTCTTACTTATCCATAAGCTCATAAAATCATTAATACCTGGAACTATAAATGAGATAATACAACATAAAATAAAATGACTCAAATACATTTGTAATTAACATACATCGCTGCATTTTCGAAGTCCCTTTAAATAGCATAATTGTTCTTCATCATCTCAAAATTCCAAATTACATTACAAAATGAGCTTACAAAACAAAATTTTGATGATGCTTCCAAAATATACTACTCAAATGTAGAAAGAGAGTACAATGTTGAATTTCTGTTGAAAAATCATGTAAAATTGATATAAAATACTTGAAATTTCATCAAGTTGACCCCCAACACGCTTTACGATGTAGTCTTGTACCCTTCGTATCTTTGGCATGCTTTACGAGACTAAAATATGCATAAAATGAGTGTCTCATGGCCTTGGGGTGCACAACATTGAATAGGGAACCCCTTTTAAGAAAAATTTGTAACTTGTGGATAGCCTTTAATTACAAGTTGTTGGGTTTATTTAAACAAATCGTATATATGGCTTGGTGGTTAAAACTCATGGTATATAAAGTGGAGGTCGAGAGTTCTATTCCCCAACCCTTGTGGTTTGTTTTACATATGGCTATAATATATATACTATATATAGTATTTAGTACAAAAACCTCTCGCGCGAATCTTTGGAGCTATATCCAAATTTTTTAACTGTCCACATAAGCTATGGGATTATGTGATATTGTTATAACATATAACCATATGTTATATGTGTTGGAATATCCATTGGCTATATATGATGTATGGTATGTGTTATATACCATATATATTAATACATATGTTTTAAAACCCATTGCATATGTCATCTCCTTGCGAAGATGACCAATGGTTACATGATGTACACTCAAACCAAGGGCTAAGAGATAGGGTCGAGGGCGACCCTTTAACCACCCATTTAAACCTTAATACAAATTCATATATATTTATTTCCATATGTATGTTAAGTCATATGTGGTGGTGCACTGGAAATGGAGGCTTTTTGAAGTCTTTGCAAGGTTATGGAGGTCACGGGTTTAGCCCCCATCGACTCCATAATTTTACAACACATAAACCATATAGGCCAATGAGAATTTTCCATGTGGTAGCTTCTCATAGGCTACCTAATTCCATGTGTCAAACACTTATTGAACCACTTGTATGCTTAGAGGTACTTGCCAAATCAACCTTCCAACTATCATGCGAGGCCAATGGGAAGTTGCCACATGGTAGCTTCTCATAGGCTACCTAATTCCATGTGTCAAACACTGATTGAACCACTTGGATGCTTGGAGGTGCTTGCCAAATCAACCTTCCAACTATCATGCGACGTCACCATGATGTACTAACATGTGCTATGTGTGACCCTCTGGTGGTGCCATGTGTCACCCATATTTTGCCTGGTTTGACCAAACTTTAACTGCCCATAAATTTTGCATATGAAGTCTATTTGATGTGTAGTTTGCACCATTGGAAAGCTAACGATGAGATCTATGCAATAATGTCCTTTCCATGAAATTTTGAGATGGTCAAATTTTGATCTTTTATGGATCCCGAAGGACCTCTGTGAGCATTCTAGATCCTTCTGGACCTCTATGAGCACTCCTTAGAACCTCCTGGATCACACCTCCCCATTGAAAAACTTTTGGGCGTCCAAAATTATAGATATTCAACAACTTAGTGATGATAATTCACTCTTCCATCTTGTTGATTCTTTTGGAAATAATTTTTCATCCTGGGTCTTTGATCTTAGTACTAGATCAATGTACTTATGTATGCTTCTCTGGAATATGGCTCCGACTCTAGCCTATGGAAGTGTAGCTATATAGATTCGGTTCTGGCTTGTAATGCGGAATTAATTTAAACAACCATTGAATTACAACACAACAGTAAAATTTAAAAATTACTTCATTAGCACATTTGCAATTCAAATTCATCATAATAATAATATTTAATAACAAATTTTTATACAAAACAATGCATATCTTGGTAAATACCTGAACCTGATGCTATCAACCTGTGTTTGCCCGCTGCTTGCTTCCTTCCTGCTTCTGGAAAACACTACCCAAAACCGTCCTCCCTGCCAACTAGGTAGCTCCCTAGCCCCAGGATATCAACGGATATCCTGGCCCTCCATGCCCAAAACCCCCAACAACCCCGGTGCACTAATACTCCCAATGTTTCACCTCCCTCTCTGCAATACAGAGCTCCCAAAATCCATGGCCCACTCCCGTCGAATAATCCTCCCCCCCAAAATCCTTCCCCCCTTCTCCCTCCTTCACCGACTTCCCTTCATTTACCCCATACCTAATATCTTATCCCATTCTTAAATATCTTATCCCATTTATTAATGCTTCTTATCCTTTATTTAATGTTTGTTATCCCACTCATATACGTAATTTTTAATAAATTAAATTATCAACCCTATTAATTCTTTACTCACATAATTAAAGAGTTGATTAATAATTAAATAACCATTGACAATTATGAACAATAATTAATGATAA